>CM046034.1:65020374-65071373 GCA_025215565.1 Flaveria ramosissima | reverse complement strand
GGATAATAGTTGGAACTGATAGCTAGTTGTGAATTGTGATTGTGTTGTATCGAACTCACAATTTATATAATGGTCATATGTCCGTACATAGTGTACTTTATAAACAAAATGGTTGTGATATAGTCAAAGATTTTGTTTGTTTGAAAGATCACATTCTCCTATCATTTCTCTTAACAAAATATTCTTTGAGGTTTGTTAGGGATTATTCACGAAATTTAATAACAAAGGTTGAAAAATATCTAAATGAATAAGCCGTACTCTTTGCCACCTAAGGAAAGTATTATCATACAAATAATACAAAAATACAATAATAAAATATAAGTAGTAACTAAAAGATTATAAGTTGTTGTGTATAACATAACAATTTAATTATAACTTTTATAAATATTTAAAAGTTGACTATATACAACTATACAAGTAATACATTTCATAACAATGTAGATGAGAAGGTACACTTAAATTACAACTTAAGAAAATCTAAGACCCTGATTTTGGTCAAAATTCAACAATAAGAAATATTAAAAGTTCCTCATATTTCGTTAGAGAGAAAGGTAGTGCGATTGTTTCCAACTCTCTTAAGCTTACATTTACTTCATCTAACAAAATACTATTTGTTTAAAACATCATACCACATATATAAACTTATAACCAGATTTAAACAGAGAATCATATGATACATATGTATACAATATTCCTACACATTCTAACGAAATACTTACACTGTAGAAAACAAGTAAAACCTATTTTTTCATATATGTTTGTCGGAAACCCGTTGGAGAGTGTAATAGGGTGGAGAAGTAGGACTTTTGTACTAACTAGATGACACGCCGCATGTTGTTGCGGGCGTGCGGTCGTTTAACGCCCTCGCTTGGACTCTCTTGTCTTACAGCGTGGGCGAACCAATTTTAAAAAAAACTTAAAAAACTTCACACAATTGCTTCAAAACTGAACATCGTATAAATTCTGAATGTAAAACGTTAATAACATAGAATCGTAAAAAATGAAAACAATAAGATAGACAACAATAGACATAACTTTAATTAAAAACACCTACAAATTAAATGTTTAAAAAATCATGACAATGAACACAACATTAACAAAAATTAATAATTTAAAACTTATTAAAAGAGCAAAACATAAACCTTAACTTTAACAAAAGCTATAATAATTTAAAAGCTAAAAACAGAATATATTTAAAAGGTTTTCATAAATACTATGATAATTTAATTAAAAAATAAAAAAATTAAATAAGGGAGTCGATTATATTTGATTGTAACTAATCCAAGCTTATTTTTTTAATTGACTTAATTAGTAAATAATATATATTATCTTTTTAATATATATTTTATAGCAATGATGAGGTGTTGTAGTCTGTGTAATATGTATTTAATGGAAATTGTGATAAACATGTAAAAGGACAAATTACCGTGGTCAAAATGAAAAAATAATTAAGTTTCTTGTAGTTAAACTTGTCTTTTTATATATAGTATAATAGTCCGCAAATAACCAATTACGCTATCATCGTCTTTTTGGTCTTACCCGTCCATTGTTGAGTGAGTGTGGTCGCAACAAGAGGTATACTTACATAATAAAAGCAATGTGTGTCTATATATATTATATCATCCCATACACCATGTTGCTATTGTGGATAAAAAAATAAAGTATGTTGCTATAATGAATAAAAATGTTTATGCATCTAATATGTTTCACAAATTATATTAAAGTAAAAGAAAGTGTTAACTATTACAAGAGCACTAAAACCAAGTTTTATTTGAAATGTTAATTACAGGGATTTTTTGTTATTGCAACAATTTTATGACAATTTAGATGCCGCAACAAAATTTGTTGAAGTTTCTGTTTGTTTTCCTTTGTTAAGCATATATAGGCTTTTAGATTTTGCTAATAGACATACAAGTTTTTTGTGTGGCACAATTAAAAGAAAGCCTAACCTGTTTGTGTTTCAACTGCATCTAATTAACCAAACCAAAATGATTACATATTGTATAACAACTTAAAAACACAGCTCTAAAAAGCTGTCAAATTCTCAAGCAAAACACTTGAGAGTGAACTCAAGCAATACTTGTTTTTATATGTTAGCAATACTTGTTTTTATAATGTCCGTGTTAGCAAAGAGAAGAGAAAGGAAAAGACGACATCATGTACGCTAAAATGTACCCAACAAACTAACAAAATCATCCAAACCAACAGATGTATTGGAGAACTGCCAAATGTATGTCAAATACTCAAATCAAAACGGATACTTGCATTACAAGTTTCAAAAACTTAAACAGTGAGAAGTCTGCTACAACAAAAATAAAGATAGTACCTGCAACAAAATTACACAAAACTGATCAAAAGAGAGATGTTCCCTTGCCCTTCTTATCTCCACCAATTTCAAAATGCTTGCATCTCTGCAAAGAAAAAACACAATGAAACAATCGTCACCAACCAATCAAACACACAAACATTACCAAAAAAGATAGGAATACGGCAATTAAAGGCTAACCTTGATTGGGTGCTGGGAGACATGCTTGCAGCCTTGGCATTGCAACCTTAGCACAATCTTCTTGGTGGTTTTTGCCTAAATTATATAAAAAACTTGATGTAACGACTGTTTTATTAGAAAAAGATAAACACAGGCAGATTTTTATTAAATAACTATGTTTACACCTTCTTGTGAAACACTGGCTTGGTTTGACCACCATAACCGGATTGTTTCCTGTCATAACGACGCTTTCCTTGTGCAGCCAAGCTGTCTTTCCCCTTCTTGTACTGCGTCACCTTATGCAAGGTATGCTTTCGGCATTCCTTGTTCTTGCAGTAAGTCTTCTTGGTCTTAGGAACGTTAACCTGTGAACAGGAAAAGAACATAATAACATAACGAATCCAAACCGAATGAGCAATATGATCCTGAGGCATGAAAGAATCGATTGCTAATGAATCAAATATGAGTATTAAGTAAAGTGCATCTTTAAGACATTGCTCATCTTTAATCAAATGCATAAATCCTTAAAAGAGAAGAAACTCCCAATCCAATACTATTCTAAGTGGATACCACTTGATTGATAAATAAGTGCATCACATAAAGGTTCAAAATCAAATCTTTTTTTGGCTAAATCACAGTTTTTCTGTTCAAAAAACTCGATGGAAATGCGAACATCAGACTCAAAGAGCACCTTTTTCAATAAAGATTTCACAGATAACTTCAATTAGATGAATCTAGCAGCTCATAAGTTGTTTCCCAAAGAGTATCAATGTGATTCTCAGTTAAAGTACAGAACTTTAACATATGTTAAAATTATACAACAATCACTGAAACGAACCAGAAATTAAGCATAAAAACGCATTTATAAGCTACAAATGTATCACGTAAAGTTTCTACAAATCACCTAGCATAACAAAGCAATCAACATCGTTCAAAGCATAAAGATTATTTCAAAGCTTTCTACTTTGATCAGATACATACACTACAGATTCATGATCAATACACAAATTGAATTAACAAAAAAAAAGAAAGATGAAAGATGAAAGATTGATACCATGGTTGAAGAGCTCCTGAAAATCGACCGAAAGAGATGAGATTGACAGCCGCACAGATATATGAATTATTAGGGTTCTTACGATGGTTTGTGTGTTGTTTTAAGGCTTCTGTTAGGGTTTCATTTTCATTCGATTGAGCCCATTTCAAAACATCTGGCCCATAAACTATACGTCTGGCCCATTTATGTTTTAGAGCCATTTCAAGACAAAGCTAGCCCAAAACCTATATGCCAGAAACACTAAAAAGCTCAACCATATCCATGATTGATGATCCAACAATAAGAATAATATTATTAAGGGCAAATACTATAAAAAACTAACATACTTTTAGTTTTTCTTACAAAAGTTTTCTGTATAATTTTTACACGTAAAAAATCAACATAATTTCTGTTTTGTCTCGTAAAAGTCACTCAACAATTTTTACGTATAAAAAACCAACATACTTTATGTTTTTTTCACATAAAAACCACTCAATAAGTGTTTACATATTTAAGTCACCACTCAATAAGTGTTTACATATTCAAGTCACTTCACTTTTTAGATTCGAACAACTTTTAAAAAAACTAAAACAACTTTTGCACAAATTGTTTTGTTTGTGTGTGTTTTCCACCCCTACGTTGCTCGTTTAAGTTATAGGAGCTCAAGCACGACTTGTTTAAGTTATAACAAATAAAGTGAATTTAATGTATAAATAATTATTGAGGAGTTTTATATGATAAAAAACAGAAAGTATGTTGGTTTTTTATATGTAAAAACTGTTGAGTGACCTTTATGAGACAAAACATAAATTATGTTGATCTTTTACGTGGAAAAAAATTATACAAGGACTTTACGAGAAAAAAGCTGAAAGTATGTATGGTATTGTTATAGTATAGATAGTGTGGTATCATACAAGACTACTTGTTTACGTTACAACTTATCCCCGCTGTTTTGTTTACAATCATTAACTCAAGTTGAGACAACTAGCTATATATGTAGTACTACTTGAGGAATGCCTCACACTTGGTGTCTCTAAGGTTAGGAAAACCCGACTAAGATTCAAAGGAATCATAGCGGCATATAGACTATGTGATTAATCCATGACAATAACGGTATGGATCTTATTTGATCCATGAAACTGGTTTCATATCAATTATAAGCATGAGCTAGGAAGGAACATTGGGTTCTAGACGACACAATTGAGACCGAACTTGTTTAATGTATACATGCTTATCTATACCTTATATTTGTGTAAATAAATGAGTAGAAATTACTATTTCTATCGATTTGATTGGTGTAAAGTTGTAAACTTTTCGAAGCACAATGCTTATTAGCAAATCATGATGTCACCTTTGAAAAGAACTCTAAATTGATCCGTTTATTTCGGTCCATAAAGTCGTTGAACTAAAGCAAACACGTTTATCAAGAGTTCTTGTTAAGAAATTAATATTATCGTATGTAGGTGTAAAAAGTCAAATGGGTATATTATAACACAAAAGTATAAGATTATTTATTTTTCATTCCATGTTAAGCACGGTTTGTTGAATGTTGTACAAAGTCTAGTCTTATTGTTGCAAATAAAAGCTAGTCAAATTTGATTGATGTTGACCACTTGAGATTGGTCTAAAAGGTTAAAACAATTCTTCCCCTTTTGAGTTTGGTAGCCTATAAACATTTGTCTGCATTTTTTGGTATTTGGTAGGTCTTGCTTGTTCGAAAAACAAAAAAAAACTCGTTTAAATTGGCTCGATTGTAAACGAGCTGAGCGGGTTTGGATTTGTTTGTAAACGTGTTGAGTCTGTGCCAAGCTTAATGGCTCACTTGTAAGCTCGCTCGTTTGACTCGTTTATATTAAAGACTAAACTATAGTTTACATAAATTATATCTCAAAGTTATAACATATTATTTAGGTATAAGTTTTATATCAGCTCAATAGTTAAATAAGCTACGACAATATGACTATTTATAGCTTAATGGCTATAACCTTTAATACTTGCTCAATAGTGAAATCCCGGCCACAGGTAAAAAGCACCATCCCTATAAATAATAGAAGGATAATTTTCATAATATTTTTCGAGTGTCACACTCATAATTAGCTGTATAATAAAAAAAGAGGAGATTAAGTTATACGTACGTAGATACATACGTACACCAATACAAGGGGGCTAAATTTTCCTATAAACCTGATACCATTAATCTGTAACTCTTTTGAAACATGTCAACTAAAGTTTGTAATTATGGTATTACTCTTAGTAGACCAGGGGCTAAATTTGCCTATAAACAATATATGGCACTACAAAATCTTAATTATTATTTATTGCTTAAAATTAAATACTATGAAACATTCCAAGATCAATCAAAAACTCGACACCGCTCAATCATAGAACTACGACGTAAATCATGTGAATCTTGGTTGGTTTAAAATATTATTTTTTAGTTATTTTAATTTATAATATTATACAATGATAGAGATTGAAAATGCTTAATTAAGATCCAAACGAGGAGCATAAATCCAAAAACCAAAAATCATTTTCAAGATCTGGATCTTGTCATAAACTTAATAATACTTTGGAGCAAGGGCGGCCCTGAGGGTGGGCGGGATGCGCGACCGCTCCAGGCCTAATCTCTTAAAAAGCCTGGAATTAAAAAAGTATATTATATATGTATGTGTATATACTTTTAAAAACAACTACATGCTATTAACAAACTAATTAACAAATTAAATAGCAATTTAATTATCTTGATCTATTGAAACGTAGGGCCCATTAACATTTTAATTAGTTTAGTCTATCCACTACCATATATCCAATCTAAACTCAATTTAAAAACGTTAGAAGAGTCTTACGATTCAGTTAAGTAAGTAATTAGATTATTTTGCTATAATGCGTTTGTTTATTGGTAAAACGATTATTGTCGTATTATAGATTTTTTACATACGGGTCATTGACATTATATTATAGGGGCCTATTTTTTCTACTCGCCCAACGCCCAAAATTATTCAAGTACTTTAGGGACCGGCCCTGGGGGTAATTTCAATATATGATTCTATATATGATTCTATATGATCATTTTTCAATAATTAATAGCACTGATATATATTATTATATAATATAAATAGATAAAGTAACATTTAGTCGCTAAAAAAATAATCTAATTTTTAATTAAATTTATCCAACTATTAAAAATGGTTATGTACATATCTTATATTACCAAAGAGTATTTGATATAATGGTATCCGAACGTGTAATATGTGCTTTATTTCTTAAAAGTTGATGGTTCAAATCATTCAATAGCGCCGGTTTAGGTGATTTTTAGAGTATATTTGAAGCTGTTTATTAAAAAGCATATCCTAGATTATTTAATTATATCCGTTTTGAATAAAACATCCTTGGGGTTTTACTCAACAATTCATTTGATATGGTTTTTTTCGTTTAACTTTGTAAAGGAGTAACATGTTTGACACAAAATCAATTTCGGTATTTTGTTGACATGCTTTGCACAAGATTAGTTTTAAATGAAAGACATGTTTGACAGAGAGTTCACTTTTGGATGAGTGATATATTTAGTGACAAATAATATATTTGGTCACATAACATGTTCTAGCAGCAGCATTCTTCCAGAAAAAACTTGTGTCAAAAAGGTTATAATTTGTTCACACAATTCATGTCACTATAACTCGTTACCCTCACTTTTCTGACCACACGTCCACACTTCACATGAACAACTTTAGCGACTATTCTTTACATAGCGACGCTTTGAGTTTGCGACAAAAGACCTTCTTGTACTGTTTTTATAACATGTACTTCGAACTGACAGCCGAAGTGAGTTACTCAATTCTTTAATTTTCAAATCAGACAACTAATAAACACGACCCAAACCAACCAAAGTAGCTAAATTTATTTGATTCGGACAAAATATAATGCATATTTTTACCATAATTAGAAGATCCAATTTGAGTAAGTATCATTTGTTATAATCCTTAAGAGTATTCTTAACCATTATTACATAATATGTGACACTTTTTGTTATTATGTATGAAGTCCAAACATATTAATCAATAAAGATAACAAGTCCTACATGAGTCACCAATTTCATTCACTTCATAACTTACAATAAGGCTATATTATCCTGCAAATTGTATGAATGTCTTTAAGTACACATTTCAGAACCTCGATTAGTATTTGTTCGTTTGTTTGACCAGAAGGGGTTCCTTCATGTTAGGTTCATCAACCAAAATTTGAACTGTGTTGATTTGATCTTTGCGTGATATCATCATCTTCTTCTGTTGTTGTTCCTCCAGTTCTTCAAGATCTTTGGCCTTGCCCCATAACACGACATACAATCCCATCACGATTCCCAATGCACCTATCGCGCTGCATTGTTAAAGAAGCTTACATTAATACACAACAAAAACTGAGTAACTATTAGTAAAAGAAATATAAATAATCCCTATTGAGTAGTGACAAACAAAATTATGGTCACTAAAGTTCATGGTAGCATTATTATTTCCTTGTAGTAACAAAGAATGTAACACTATTACTCATAAATTAACTTTGGGATGTTGATTTTGTCGCAAAAACATGTTACTAATGAAATTGAACTTGATATAATTGAATTTTACTTACCTTCCTACATATATCTGCTCTCGGAGAAATATAGAAGCGAAAAATGTCACAATAACCGTGTTTAAGGGATTGAACATTGCTGAAAACACAGGACCCCTCTTTTGGATGATCCACGATTGCGCGAATATTGAAATTCCCGAACCAACAATAGCCTGATCATGTTAAAGAATCAAAGTAACGTGTCACAACAAGATTTTAGACATGAACACTGTTGTTAATTTAATATTTTAACTTGAAAGATGCAAATAGGATATAATTTGATTACCGTATACAACAAAGATCCAAATTGCAAATATGAGGTAACTTTCCAAGCGTCCAAATGTGGGTCAGTAAACAATATAACCACACCAGATTGCACCGTCGCCATAAAACACATCCAAGCGGATAACGATAGGTGGTCAGGATAGCTTCTACTGACCGGTACCTGTTATGTTTTACTTTATAAGTGAGATATTATTGGGTACGTTTGTTTGCTTCTTATTGCATAATGTGTTATTCGCTATAACTTTATGTACCTGAATGATTAGCCAAAATGACCAGCAACAAGCGCTACCGAAAAGACATAAACAACCAAGAAGCCAAAGGTTTTCACTTTCAGTTGAGTTTAGCAATAAAGAATTTGACGAAGGCAAGTGCGCGTTCAGAAGTTTAGGGCCTTTGATGAGTGCCATAACAGCTGCACTTGCGACGCACACAAACGTCCCTAATATCTTCGCTATGGTTCTTAAGCTTCGTATGTTTATTGGTTCGTACCCGACGATGGAGGCTGCAACGAAGGTGATTGCAGGGACAAGATTGAAAATGGCACTTCCAGCTGATGATGAGGCCAAGTATAAGCCTTCTAAGTTTATTATTTGGCTTGTTGTTATTCTGAAAAATAAAAAAATAGAAGAACATTTTAAAAAGAAGTGTGAAACGTCGTTTTCTTGTAGTTTTACTTCATAAATCGATGTGTATAGCTAGTTGAACTGTTGAAGTGAATGTATAAAAGTTTTCATTCGTTTAAGAACTTAACGTTCTTGTTTTACCGTTCTTATTTTACCATGCTATTTTTTTAGAAATAAACATAAGGAATAAAAGATACAAATACGCATGCTTGTTTTATGTATGTCAACCCAATTACGACTTGTATTAACTTCATGTTACAAGTAAAGACTACAAAGAGTAAGAAATCGCGGTTACCCAATCAAAGCTGCTAGGAAGATCAACCAAAAGCTTCTCCATCCAATACAACATCTCGTCGCTTTACTCCTGCATTATATAAACAAGTATCAAAACTGAACACATACAGTTAAATTCTAAGTGTTAGAGAGAATATACTAATTAGGGTTTATTGTAACTTCTTCATCATAATTAGGAGATATGATAATTTCATCAGGCTTACTTTCTAAGTATCCTTGTTCTTTGCCTATATATAGTCGTTTAGTAATATGTAATATATTACGTGGTTTTTATTATTCTATATTGATATAAACAGATCGAAATACACATATAAATCTAGTTACGATTATATGCACAATTCATCCAAGCTCATGTTAAAACGTACCTTGAAAAATACGCGATAGGAGCAATGACCACAGTGGCAATGGCTTGTCTATAGAAAACAAAGACTCTAGGGTTCATTCCTTCCAAAAGAGAAGCTCTAGTTAATATGGAGACTGCTGCATAAGTGAATTGCATCACAATCATAACAATCACTGGCTTGTAAAACTCTATCAGCCCCATTTTTTCCCCTTTGGAGCTTATTGTGTTTGTAATGTGATTGTATTACTTCACAAATTGTAACTTTACTATTCTCAAAGTACCCTTTTATACTCACAATTTCAAGAGTTTGGGATTTTGATTTTGGGTACCTAATCTTCAAAATAATTTGAAGTTTAGTCCATATATTATCATATGGGTCATGCTACCCTAGCAATTTATATATTAACACTTAACCAAAGGATATATAGCCTAATGGTATCTGATATGTACATGATGATAAGGTTTATGATTCGAGTCCCATTGTAAATAATGATATAGGTTTACAAGTATAATTAGATAAGTGTGTAGTTATCGTTGTGTAGTTATCATTCTTAAAAGAAAGTATTTAAACTGATAACATACATGGGTTGCGTTAACTTAGTTATTTGAAGTTATCTTACCTTCTTTTACAATTTTACTATTTACATGAAAGTGTGTACAATGATTAATGTTTGTATCAATATACATCTTTCTATACCACTATATGTCATATGTGTGCGTTATTTTTGCGCGTTAGCTTGTTCTCAACCGAGGCCTTTCATATCGATGTGAATTGCAAACTTTGAATAAAACTAAAACCGATATGATAATGAAGATTTATATGTAAATGGACAGCGACATAAACTTAAAGGGTGTTAATTGATAGTTATAACTTAACTAAATAACATGATACATTAAATTATTGTATGGTACATACCTATGGTCACCAGAATCTTCCATCCCACCAAAACAGAAACTTGTGTTCCTAGGTGTCATTAGTTTTATTTTTATTAGGTGCCTGTGATCAGTCACACATGGTTCAATAATAGTCCTATTTACTTTTTGTTTCTTATGATATCTTAAAGTAAATACGACAATATGTTAAATAATATACAACTGTGAAACTCAAGCTCATAATGAGCATTATTTGATGTGACCAAATAAATCAACGTCCAATGCTCAAGGGTTTCAACATAGAACAACTAGTTCTGGGAAATAAATAATAGTATTTGATAAATATTTTATATGGTGGTCCTTATAACTGAAATCGACCGATCACTTGATTGATCAAGGCGATAAATAAAAAGTTTGATCTGTGTGACAATACTAGACGATAATTGTGTAACAGTTATACAAAACGAGCTGGTAACCATCCCATAAATCATGTATTATGATGATATAAAACCATAAACTTGAACATAATTAGTGGAAACCACTTATAAGGTGTTGGATGTAACTTCACTAAACATATAATTATACAAACTCTCAACTCTAAATCTAAAATCAACACACTTTACTTTGTAGAATATGAACCTACAACCTAAGATTAAAGAGTAAACAACTCTACCATGAAGATGTCCTTTGGGGATGTTTGAATGTAACTTAGAAGTTGTTTTATAGTGTTTAAAAAATCTGATTTTGGTTTTGATCGTTTTGGAGTACTAGCATAATCTTAATTTAAGAAATTTTCAACTTTAATCACTTTGTTACACCTATGATATGATGTTAATTCTTATTATAAAGTATTGAAATAATCACTATGGGGAGTACAAATTAAGTACATCTTTAGCCACCTCTAAATAAATCACAAACAATCTTCTAAAGTATATATATAAAACTTAGCCACTTTAAACGAATGTAGACATGGCAAATATAAAAATATTAAAAAATGAAGTTGAGGATGTGGCATTGATGTGGAGGTTTGACACCTTGACTTGTGAGGATCATGTTAAAGTTGTCATTTGCCACTTGAATTTTTGATTGTAAATAATGTAGGTTTTATATTCTTATATATGAATAGATTATGCCTCCAATCTTTGTCATTTTTCTTCCTCTTGTCATATGCATCTAAACAACCTAATTATGTCAATTTGTTATCTCTTTCATATGATCAAGCTTATCTTTTCATTGAGAAATGTGATATATATTTTTTAGAAGTTGTGATTATATAGTAGGAGAGATGAATACATGATTGTATGAGTGATAACTTGATTTGAAATGAAGGTCCAAATTCATTGTTTTTATCTTTTTTTTGTTTGAAAGGAACTTAGATGAGAGTATTCATATAATTTGTTTGTCTCCGGAATGTTGATGCATATATGCCTAATAATAATATATCTCTTCTAATAATAATTAAACATTGACATGTATATTAATTTTTATCTACATGTTATTAACTTTTTTATAATCTAATCTCCTTGACGAAAAAATAAACAAAACTCTCGCAAGAAGATTACAATCTACAAACAAAGAGCTTATGGTCGATGCCATATGTTGACTGTGGATTAACACATAGCACTAGATAAAATTCAACAAAAGAATAGGAATACGATATACTGTTAGTAGCATGGTCAAGCCATGTATTGACGGTTTAATGTGCATAATCTGGGATCAGGCAATAACTTCCAAGAGAAGAACCATGGTCCATGCCAAGACCAAAAAATGAACTCAACTTCAACAATGCTTACTCTTGAGGTATGAAGATATATACAAGACCTAGACAAAATTAAGGTTATCACAAGATGACATCACCGATCGCAAACTAATACATAATAACTTGCTATTTTATATGTACCTAAACTTTTATAAAAGAATTCAAACATTTATAAAGACAAGTTAACCAGTGGTTTGAGGAAATGACTTGATCTTTTACTCTCAAACAGTCAAACGTCACTAAATAACCATACAACTAGTTTAGTTCCGGTTAGAAACAATCATTTACATTTTAATATCCAGACCAAGTTTAGCTATCTATAAACACAATAATTTTAGGGCAATTTGGCATACAAAGCCACAAAGGTATTAACCTTAACAAAGCCTATTTAGTATGCAACAAGTGACACACATGTGTCATGCCATTGTAGTTGGGCTTAATGTTTCTTGTTTAAATGGGCCTAGATTAGTCCTTACGGAGACTTGTTTATATGAGGAAATGTCTCCGATATCCAGTGTCCTTTAGCTTGTAAATTGAATTTTCATGACAAATCCAATTTAGAAACAATTAGACTAAGGGGCTGTTTGACAGCCTCTTAATGGTTCAGATGTCTGAATGGTTCAGCACTTAATGGTTCAGACTGTTTGTTTCGCGAGCACATGTCTGAATGGTTAAGACATTTACCTCTGAATGGTTAAACATTATACTGATGCTGAATGGTTAAGAGGTCTAATGCTGAATGGTTAATACATATTATCTGAATTGGTCAGACATTTGCATTTGAATAGTTAAACGATATACTAGCTCTTAATGGTTCAGACCTCTTAATGGTTCAGCACTTAATGGTTCAGACCTCTTATTGGTTCAGCACTTAATCATTCAGAAGTTGCCAAACAGCCCCTAAGACTTAATTGGTAACAATATTTAAAGTTGGAATTAATATTGATTGAATTGCTAGTTAGGATTAATAGTTTAAATTATTAAAATCTAATTGTTCTAAAAAAGTATGTCTATATCTTTTTTATTTAATAAAAAAAACACATACCATAGCCAAACAAATTAGTAGATATTGTGGATTTTTGAAAATATGAAATAGTAAATGAATTAGTACTAGGATTTGAAAATAAAAAGATAAAAATATATTAAAATTCATTTTGATAAGACACTAATTTAATGACACTAAACATAACTAGTTTCATGATTAGTTTCCAGTCCGACTTATCAGTCCAATCCTCTTGTAAAGTTACCGGAAATATCATTTAACCAGTGAGTACAGCCCATAAGACCGTGGGGTGTCATATCGTGGCTCCATCGTTACAAATGCCACGTCAATACGTCACGATGTCATATCTTCAGTCAGTGATCCCGTCCCGCACACGTACTCTTGTCACCTTAACCCTTGTGATCCCGTCCCGCACACGATACCACCTTTCACGACATATGAAAAAGAAAAACATAAAAACAAGAGTTGCATAAATAGTCCCTGTGGTTTGACCAAATTGCATGTTTAGTCCCCATAGTTTCAAAATTGCAAACATAGTCCAAACATTTAACTTAAGGTTGCAAAAATGGTCCTTGCTGTTAAACCCAGTTAGTTTCTAAAGTTAAGTAAGGGTATTGTTGTCATTTCACATTTTCTTATTTAATTAATTATTTTAAAACCAATATATAACTAGGGTTTATATCTTTATATTCTTCTTATGTTGAGTTTCACAGATCAAGAAGAGCACACAACTCAAGTCTTCAATTTTGTTGGGGGTTTCGCAGACCATTCTTGAATCACTCGCTTCTTCTGTCAACTAATCTTCCATGGCTGTTTGTCATTGTGGTAAGGTTGCTATTGTTCGCACTTCATGGACCGATGGTAACCCAGGCAGACGATTTTACTCTTGTCCACAGTCGGTAATGGCATTTTATGATTTTGATTTTACTCTTGTCCAACTCCTTTGCTTTTACTTCTTGATTCTACAATCGATTTCATGCTTTACAGAACTCAAGTTGCGGATTTCTCGGGTGGGTTGATCGCCCAATGTGTAGGAGGAGCATGGAAATCATCCCAGGCCTGCTGAGAAAGACAAACAAGCTCGAACGTGAAGTTAAAAAGCTCACTTCACTTAATCGTTTGAAGAACATCATCATTTGTGGGTTGTTGGTAGTTTTAGGGCTCATATTTCTAATGTAGTTCCTTATTCAAGTCATGAGCTTGTTTGTGAAATGTGTACTTGGATTATAAATAAAATGGTAGGTTGTTTGTTTGAAATCAAAGAAATATGTAATTTTTCTCTATCTATAATGTATGTGAAAGAATTAATGTTTGGTGTTTGGATATTAGCAAGTTATGTAAACAACTTGATCAAATGAGTTGAAACGAAATGATATGGTCAAGTGATGATGGAATTGGTTAAGTTGCAAATTGGGATAATATCATACAAGTATTAGGCTGCAAAGTTCATATGGTGGATACCGGTTAAGTTGCAAATTGGATGCCATGTGCATATGAGTTATAAGAAGTCAATAAATATGCAAAGTTCATAGGGTGGATATTAGTTAAGTTGCAAATTGGGTGTCATGTGCATTTTAATTATAAGAAGGCAATAAATATGCAAAGTTCATATGTGGATATTGGTTAAGTCAATAAATGGGTGCCACTCAAATTTCACAGACCCTTTGAAGATTCATTTGACCCATAAAGTGCATAGATGCATATGAAGATTCATTTGACCCATAAAGTGCATATATTCATGTGAACATTCATTTGACCCATTCTATTTCCATAGTAAGTTCGACATTCAAATCCCACTCTAATTCCATTTGACCCATTTGACCCACAAACAACATTCATTCCATTTCACCCGTTTGACCCATTCCACTAAAAAAAAGAAAAAACAGTCCAAAACAGGTTAAAAAATAGTCTAAAAACTGCATGGAAAGCTATTTTACCCGTTTGACCCATTCCATTTAAAAAAATAGAAAAAAAAACATAAAAAACAGTTAAAAAACAGTTAAAAAACAGTGAAAAAGCAGTCTAAAAACAGTCTTAAAAATAATGTGAAATGAATGTGTGTGATTTTGCTGCAATAACCACAAACATATGCAATAAGCACAAACATATGCATAGGCAGTCTAATAACAACCTTTTACAAACCTTATACTTAGAAAACACCAAACTTGTGTGTGATTTTGCTGCAATAAGCACAAACATATGCATAGGCAGTCAATTGATTTCTTAATACCCAATAATAAAATAATTTTGTAGGCAAAAATAATTGATCAAAAATGAATGGCTACATTTGTTCAGAGATGCATCCATATATCCATAATTACAACAGAGGTCATGCACTCTCATTTAACCAAATCTGGCTTCCTTATTTAACAGTTCAAACACATTATGTTCCAAATCCAATAAGATAACTATACACATCAAAAGGCTCTTATATGCAGCAGCAATTCAACATTCCAATGTATGCCTAGAAACAGTCTAAAACAACTCTTAAAACAGTTAAAAAAAACAGCCTAAAAACAACATAAAATTTCATTTGATCCATAAAACAATCTAAAACAGTTAAAAGCTATCTAGATGCAGCTATATGCATTATGTAATTTCAACCCATTTGATTCACATAGAAGTTTCATCAAGCCATGAAATCATCATGTTACTACATTAACCATCAAAAGCATAAAGCTACTACATGACCATCAAAATAAACTATCCCAAAAGCTTAAACTGTAATATATCAGTTACATAACAATGAAATCAAAAGAAATTAAACATAACATCATGCATTTGACGTTCCTTTCTCTTTGCAACTCCTTTTGTTGTGGCCCAACTTCTTGCATATTGAACACGTGACTGTGGTCCCTTTCCTTGACAGCTTTCCACCTCTATCCATAGCATCATCTATCTCAACTTGGTTCTTTCTCCTTTTCTTCTAGGCCTTCCAATAGGGGTATGGTGAAATGGTGGTGTTAGGGTAGTTGAAATTTGTGATTTTGGCCACATATTCCTTCCATTAATAGGTCCAATAGTAAATGAGTAAACTTGTTTCCATGTGTCTAGATAATAGCAAGGATTTACCCATGACTCTGGTGGACCTACATCCTGGCCATTAAGTGCCATGTTCCAATTAACTGCAACAGCATGCTTGCACGGTATTCCATTCAACTCCCACCTCCTACAACTACACACCCTCTCTATAATATCAACAACATATTGCTCATCTTTTTGACCAGTTACTTGATACTTTTGACTACCGGTCCATAAAACAGTCAACTTGGCAGCTTCTTTCTTTACACCATCCAATAGTTTGGTTGCACTAGGTGTGAGTGGGCCATTGCATTTTTGGATAACCTGGAGCACATTTACTATCCTTTTCATGAGATATTCCCTTACATAATCCAAAGCGCTAATAATAGGTTTGTCCCTTCCTTCGGTTGTCCTTGCATTAAGAACTTCACACATGTTGTTTAACATAATCCGTTTGTGCTCTCCCTAAAACAATCCAAATGGGTGATTAGTAAGTTTGTTTAGGCATCATCATGTGAATGCTTGTTATGTTATGAAAGAAAGTTACCTGTGAAGTAAGCTCTTGACCAATGTTGTGGAGGTATCTTTACCAACCAGTTGTATGCCTCAACATTATGCTTTTTTAATTCCTCCATCTTAGCTTCAAATTCTGGAATGGTTGTTGATGTTGCACAATTCCACAAGATGTCTTTGAACCCTATAAAAAGAACCATTTAAACACAAAAACATAATAATATTCTTATCGCTCGGATTTATGCTTAAATCCATGTAATCTTGCACTAACCTTTTCCTCTCCATTGAAGCTTCATATTCTCATGGATATGTCTTAAACAAAATCTATGCTCTGCAGATGGAAATACCGTGGAAACTGCTGGAATAATACCCTGCAACAAGAACCATATTCATGAATATATTTTTTAACTAAAATTGAACAAACACACTTAAACTTGTATTTACCTTTTGCCTATCTGAAATGAATGTGAAGTTTGAATTTATGTTTAAATCCAGATCATCTTGAATACATTGAAGGAACCAGATCCATGAATTTTTGTTTTCAGCTTCTACAATGGCATAAGAAAGAGGGTAGATGCCATTGTTAGGGTCAATTCCAACTGCAGTCAACATCTGACCAGGGTAAGGTCCCTTCATAAATGCTCCATCTAAGCCCAACAACTCCCTTTTACATGCCTTAAAGCCATCTTTCAAAGCTCCAAGACATATGTACACTCTTTTGAATATTCTGGTCGGTGAATCTGGATTAATTTCAGGCTCCACGACAAATTTAATTGTTGACGTGGATTTGCATCTGCACCTCAACAATATAATCTCTTAACTCTTAACTCGAATATTGTTCTTTATAGTCACCCCGAACTTGCATTGTGGCTTTTTTTTTGCTCGAAATGCCTTGTGTTTGGAAACCCCCAATTCATACTTCCTTTGTAATTGATCTTGAATAATTTGGTTGAAACATTAGGGTTTGACTCTATCTGACTCATAACCATGACTCCTGACCCATAAATGAAGAAGTAAATGCTTTTATGGATCTAGATTGAAGACAGGTATGCTTTTCTATATAGGTTTTGACTATCCAAGTCTCATCTTCAGATTTGAGTCTCGATACATACAATACCCAAGGACAATCACATACTATTTTTCGTTTCTTTTTAGGTTTGTCCCCACTATTTCCCTAAAAAAATAAATAACGAGTTAATATGTTTACAAATGAAGGTTAATAATAAGACTTTATGAAAGAAAGTAACCTGTGAAGTGACACCTTGACTGGTAACTTTGTTTACACATGCTTGCTCACTAGGCCCATCACCTTTATATATTGGCACATTCCCCTAACATAATCCAAGCTAATTATTAGTAACTTTTTATGCTTAATAAGTAATAACAAGTGTTTGTTAAATAAAGTTACCTGACAAACGACTCTGATTCTTCTTTTATCATTTCTCAAGAACACCAATTGTCTCCTACTTTCAATTGCATGTCTCCTAACTCTTTCCTTCACCTCATTTGCATTTCCAAAGATCTGACCAACATAAAATGTTACTTGAGTAGTACTAATTTGTTGCTTCCTTATGTTCCTAAGTTCTTTCAATTTTCGACTTCTTGTAGTTTCAAATCATCCTCTGAATCTTCTGTTAAACTATCAAATGAGTCAACCCCATAGGATAACAAACTAGATCACTAATATTATCACTTGGGTTGCTTTCAAAACCATTCTGACAATCATATGTGCTTTCAAACTCTTCCCCACTATCTACAAATGCATCAAACTCCCTCATGTCTACTTCTACATCATCTACTTCATTATCCTTATCAACCATAAAATCACTATCATCTGAATCTTCACCAGAAATAGGAAACTCTTCTGAAAAGTCAATATCATCAAAGTTATAATCAAAATTATCATCACCAGGAACAATCATACTACAACCATCATCACCTTGACTAACTATCTCTTCACCACTTTCTTTCCATTTCAAAAACAACCCGGTTGAAGGCTTCTTTTTAGTTCTAATAGGTTTAGTCCACTCGGGGGATACATCTTGTAGTTCCTCAATAACAACTTTTGTCGATTGTAGAGAAGTGTCACAACTAGTAATTTTAGTCCCACTATACTCAATGTACAAGTCAAAAAGTTTGTTGTCCTTAACATATTGCCTCAAATGGTTAACATCTAAAAGTGCTAAACCCACATCTAAATTTTTACCAGGAATTTTAAAGTGAAAATAGAGTTTTTTCTTTTGATTGTTCAAACCTAGTTCCTCTACTATAGAACTAAACCCATGTATAGAAAACTCATCAATATCCAAGTAATCAACAAACTTAACTCTACCATATGCATATCTTCTTCCAGGAAAGTTTTTAAACACACCATCATAATGAATCTTGATAGAAAACAAGTTAGGGTGTCCATCTGTAGATAAAGAAAGCACATTCATTGACACAAACGCTTAGGGTTTATAAAAATCAAAAGCTTTTCAAACATATACAATCAAAATCGTGAATATACATGAAGAAGAGATGAAAAACGCACCATAAACCTCGTCTGGTACTACTTCAATGCTTGATTCTCTAGAGACCCAATGCATTTTGCTTCCTTGATGTTTCCAAATCTTGATCGAAGATGAAAAACTTGCTGATTTTTTATTACTCCTTGCTCCCCATATGATCGATGTTAAGGTTTGAATGAACGTATGTATGAAGTTGTGTGTATATTTTTTAGGGTTTTAACTTAAAATGACTATATTGCCCTCACATGTTAATCACATGCAACTAAAATTTTGTTAAAAACTAACGGCGGTTAACGGTAGGGACCATTTTTGCAAACTTAAGTCAAATGTTTGGACTATATTTGCAATTTTGAAACTATGGGGACCAAACATGCAATTTGGTCAAACCACAGGGACTATTTATGCAATTTTCTCTAAAACAATTTCTTTCTCCAAAATTTCTTTTAACACTGAACAGCTGCCATGTTATAAAGAGCCACGTGTCCCACACCCCTCCAAAACCACGTGTCAACACCAAATCGCCTGTTCATCCACGTCATCCAACGATCCCACCCCTTTATCCTCCCTAATCCAAAACCCCAAAACAAAAAGCTAAAAAAACTTAAAAACCCCATCATCTCTTCAAATTTCCACAACAGAAAATGAAAACAATTGCTTCTTTCATGTCAAAAAATCTATCAACAATGAAGAATCATGCAATCCCATCAGCTACACCACTAGGAACCACCAACAAAAGCCCCATGAAACGCACAATCATCCGCAAGAACAAGCACAAGAAACACAAGAAAAAAGATTTGATCTTTAACAAAGTTGTTTCCTACCTTATTTCGGATTGTTACATGTATAATCCTCTGATTTCTCCTCAACCCACCTTCGATTTCGCCCCACCTAAGCAGATCTTTGATTCCCATGGTAAATCGGTTCGATTTCGATTCGTTTGTAAGTTGATTTGATGAAGTCTTTTGTAGTTTTGTTTATGTTTGTTGGTGTTGTAGGTGTGCAGGAGGATGTGGCTCTGAAGATTGAGGGAAGAAACAAGAAATTGATTGAGAAAGTTGTGGACTTTCTTGAAGCTGATTGTTATTTGTATGCTCCATTGATTGCTGATGATCATGTTGCAGCTGATAAATGTTCAGGTATGTACACTCTGTTTGATTGTTTGTTAGATTATACTTTCTAGAGGTAAATGATTATGAATTGTTTATGCTTTTGATCTGGGTTGGACTCATGTATTGTGAATTCTTGCCCAAATTAGATTTAGATCATTAGAACATGATTACAATAATTGGGGCCTTGGTGGTTTATCTCAAGAATGTGTAGTATGTTGCATATGTTTTGTGATTTATTACTTTAAGGTGCTCCTAATGCAAGTAAAAATATGGTTAATAAATGATTTATTATCAACATTTATATGTTGAGTGTTTAAAAGAGTTCTAAGAAATGATTTTGGACCGGATAGACCGTTAACAGACTACGAACCGACCGTCTTGCTGATCCACGTGCCAAACCGGTAGAATCGGTTGAAACAGTTTTATTGAACAAATAACAAATGAAAATGCTACATGTTTGGTATGAAGTTGCAATTCTAACATAATATATTAATATGAGTACTTGAGCTTGAGCATTCATATTAGTTCCTCATTTTTATATTTGTTATTACATTAAAAATTACTATTTTTTTATTTTTTATTAAATAATACTTTTTATATTTTTATCATTATCTTTTTTCTATTATCTTTTTTCTATCGTCAATTCACAGTCACTTACAATCATTTCCTATAACACTAGGAATACACTCACAATATACTATCAATCATGGAATACAATATTAATTAGAAAATAAAATGAGATTTTGAAGGAGAGAAAATATTGAAAATAAAACAAAAAAAAAAATCGGAAAATGCTCTTATCATATGGTCTGGTTCACCGGTCCGACCGGTAACTGGCCAGCAACCAGAACAGGTCCAACCCGATCATTTTTAGAAAACACATGTCTAAGAAGTATTTATCATAGGCATTGCGTTTTGAAGTTATTGATCAGTTTAATTAGTACAGATACTTGATTTTACTATATTCACATTTGTAACTATTTTTGTAACATGTTACAACTTACAAGGTGGTAAGATGCAGAAAGGTATAGATCAAGGAAGAGGAGACTTAAGCCAATCGCTTCGTGCCAGGCCGGTGGTAAAGAAAACTGTAGTTTATCGTGGAGCGGTGAAGCACATGGTTCGCTAGAGAATTAGAATGAGAGTTATCAATTATACGATGGTTTCATGTATATCATAGGTGGTAACTGTTGTAAGGTCAGTCAATAGGCCTAGATGGTTAACTGTTGGTTTCCTGTATCGATGCTGTATTGATGAGTTGAAAGGGTAGATTGTTATTTAGTGACTGAAACGGTTTTTCATTCGACTTTTATTTGTTTTTATACTTGTTTCGCGGTCTTGTTTTTGTGCTTCAGGGCTCCTTGGTTAAAGAATGGCTCGGTTTATACTTTTATACTAAAATCGAGTACTTGAGCTTGATCAGTGCCTTGCACTTGGGCGTAATCAATGCCCAGTGCCCGATCATTTACCTCTGGTCGGCCTGTTCGTGCTAGTGTGCTACTATGTTGACTGGTTTGAACTATATATGTTCTTTAGACCAGCTTTAAAGTTGTTTTTCTCTGGATGTGTCAACCGTGTATGGTTTTGGTTGGTTCGGGTATTGTTTGGATATTATTCAAACGCACTCTTAAACAAAACAACGTATAACTATAACGTGTAATAAACATTTGCACGAAAAGATTATGTCCAAATGTATAGCAAGTTAGCAACTAGATCCATCAATTGGGCACTCGTCCACATATACTCTTTATAATGCATAAATCTTATTTTGATAATTAAATCTTACCGTTGATGGTAGACATTAATCAAGCTCATTAAAACTTTACAAAGAAATAAAGAATTGAAGATCATCAAAATTAGACCTGGCAAAATGGGCGGGTTGGGGTCGGGTTGGGTGTTGGGTCAGAACGAGTTCGGGTCAGAATGGGTCTGGGTCAGATTGGGTTCGGATTAGAAACGGGTCAGGATGGGTTCGGGTTAGGATGGGTCGGGTCAGGATGGACCAAATAAATTATATATATTGCACATTGCCATTCATTACCAACTATGTACAACACAACTCTCTACAAATTTTTCATAAACAATGTACTGAAACTTAAATAAACTCCATATGACCAAAAAATCGTTTTGACTAAAATTCAACACCATTTTGAGCGGAGTAAATTTTATAAAACGCCGACAGTTGTACCAGGTGGAGATCTTGCAATGGTTCGGAGAGCGGTTTGCATGATCAGCAACAACACAGCAGTGGCTGAAGTGTTTTCACGCATTGACCACAAGTTTGACTTGATGTATTTCAAGCAGGCTAAGTTCACTGGTACGTTGATGAGGAGTATTGGAGCAGTCACTCCTTTTCGACTATAGAGGTATGGTTTGATGATTGATCTTCAATGTTTTTCAATTGTAATAAACCATGCGGGCCTGCTTATATTCTTTTGTGTCCCAAGTGATTTATAAGTGTTTGTTTTCCATTATTGGTGTTTTCACTGAATATGGAGTAAGATCACAGATTGAGTAACGTATAAATACAAAATATAATGAGGTGTACAATGGGTTGCATACATAGTAAAGAGTGTATCAGCATATTAAGTATCTATGTATTTAGTTAATTCTAACCCGTAACCCGTGGGTGAAGACAAATGCTCGAATTAGCATAGAATTGTAAAGAACGACCAAATGAATATCAATCACAATTGAAGCACTTAAATAGAGATTGAAGGAGGAAGGCGGAGCTGAATGTTGGAATCAGGCCCACAAGCAAACTTCAATAACAGGATGCAACCCTTTTGCATCAACCAACTACGATTCTTTATTAATAAACAATCAAAGAAGTGCCAACTACATTAACCTTAACATCCTATTTATACTAGACAAAACTTAACCTACTCAAACTCAAATCCCTACTTTCTAGACATTAAATATTAGATAAACTTGCAAATAATTAAATAAATCAAACTAAATAACTAGATAAGCATCCTAATTAAATAAAAAGACTCTTACTTAACTAAAATACTTCCTAAAAATCCTCCAAAATCTACTTTCTTGCATTAGTACTTCACAACTTTCTTCAGATTTTCACACATCGAACTAATTAGGATTACTTCCAACATTCCCCCTTAATCCTAATTAAATTCATTCTTTCTTGCTTTCTTCCCATCGTTCGTGCTTCTTGCTCGTTTTTGATTCTTGCTTTCTTCATTGCTTGACTTGCTTTGTTTTTCTTTCTTTCTTCTTGCTTCTCTTTCACTAACTCTTCCTTAATTTCTTTTTGCTTGACTTGCTTTCTTTCTCTTTCTTTTTTTTCTTGCTTTCTTTCTCACTTTCTCTTCTTTCTTTCTTTCTTTCTTCTTTCTTCTAGCTTCTTTCTTACTTACTTTCTTTCTTCGTCTTCTTCTTTCTTTCTTGTCTTTCTTTCTTTTGTTTCTTTATGATTTTTGGAGGTCTTCCTGCTTTCTTCTTTCTATTCCTTCTTTCTTACTTCTTTCTTTCACATGGATTCACAATGGATCCTTGTTCTTTCTAACTTCCTTTCTGTCACTTCTGTTGTCTTGCTATTTTTCTTCACCATCGATTTCAATCTCCTTGCTACTAAACTAGAGAGAACCAGACTTGTTCGGTGTTGTTTTCCAGAAACAAAACCTGCTCAATCACAGTTGCTTATGATTACCTTCAATGAATTGGTCATCCAACACCTTCTTGATCGAGCCTTCAAGCTCTGATACCAATTGTTGGAATCAGGCCCACAAGCAAACTTCAATAACAGGATGCAACCCTTTTGCATCAACCAAACTACGATTCTTTATTAATAAACAATCAAAGAAGTGCCAACTACATTAACCTTAACATCCTATTTATACTAGACAAAACTTAACCTACTCAAACTCAAATCCCTACTTTCTAGACATTTAAATAATTAGATAAACTTGCAAAATAATTAAATAAATCAAACTAAATAACTAGATAAGCATCCTAATTAAATAAAAAGACTCTTACTTAAACTAAAATACTTCCTAAAAATCCTCCAAAATCTACTTTCTTGCATTAGTACTTCAACTTTCTCAGATTTTCACATTCGAACTAATTAGGATTAACTTCCAACACTGAAGAGCAGGTCCGATTCAAACGCCCCCATCGATTCAAACATTATGTTAGCGACGAAGAAAAGAAAGCTGGTTGGGTGATTGTCGCAGTGGAGATTGGAGGAAAAGTAGAGAAACAGAGGAGGAGGAAAGATTTATTGCTAGTCTGGTAGAGCAAATTGACTTAACCCATTGTGACCCACCCTTGTTTTTTAGGGCCCATCCTGACCCGTTTTTCACTTTCCTTTATTTTCAATTTACCCATCCAGACCCATTTGAAAATTTAACCAGCCCAAAAGAACCCAAGAGCTTAATTTAAAGTTCAAAACAACCCAAATTTAAGCATTTGGGCAAATATTGCCAGCCCTAATCAAAAATATGGCTATAAAGTACATATTCAATTATTCAAACAAGTTGCAAATGTATTTACACTCAATGCAATGATAGATGATGTAATATTTATAGCAATCATGAAATGTGAATACCTACCTAGCTTCTTAACTGACTTATACTAATAACTTAACATATTAAACAAATAACATGATATAACACTATCATGATATAACTATGGTACAACTTTATAGATATCATGGTATATGATAACATGAAAATAGGGCGCCCCTATAAAAATTCCAAGTGAAAAATTTGTGTATGGCCCACCCATGTGTGCACATGCACCCATCTACCTTAGATATAATACATACATAATATTAATGATCATGAATGTACATGTTATGTCTACTCTTCGTAAATGTGCCACAAGTGCACGAGCAATTATAAGCACTTATATGTCACACTTACTTTCCGCATATAACATGCTATTTCCACAACTTCCGTAGCTTTGTCTCCCTCACATACCCCTTTTTATTTCAATATTTTCACTTTATGATCTAACCATAAGATTTATGAAAATAAAAAATAGAGGGTGTAAAATAGCTAGCTTAGTTACCGGACATGATGCACTCAAGTTACGACGTGATTTTTTCACGCATTAATGGAGTCGGGCCAAGCCATTAGAAATGAAGTTGTTCAGTGAGATGTTACCAGTAGTTTGAGGTCGGTCGGGTTCTGAACAATGTTTTCCTTTTTTGAAATTTTATAATAAAAAAATACCTTAAATAAGTTACTTTCAAAAATAAAGTGTTAATGAGATGTTATCTCATGAGGTTTTTCTTAGAAGGTTTGCACATAGGGTAATCACCTTTGCTAAGGGCATCATCATGTATTTAAAATACGTGCCTTGCGATCCTGAACATCGAAGAAGCAATCGTCTTTGTCGTGTAGCTAAGAACCCTCCGTTGGCAGAAGCACTGTCAACCTTGTTCTTGAGAAAGCGCATTGGAAGGGTGTTATATATTTATATCTAGGAAACCGTTGTGGCAAGAGCGATATTTGACCCTTCTTAAAATATCCATTTAAACCACCCTTTTAAAGGGCGGATAATCTTGAAAAACCTAAAAATTGGTTCAGACCCCGCCCGTCACCAAAGCAATCGTCTTTGTCGTGTAGCTAAGAATCCTCCGTTGGCAGAAGCACTGTCAACCTTGTTCTTGAGAAAGCGCATTGGAAGGGTGTTATATATTTATATCTAAGAAACCGTTTTTGGCAAGAGCGATATTTGACCCTTCTTAAAAATATCCATTTAAACCACCCTTTTAAAGGGCGATATCTTGAAAAAACCTAAAATTGTCGTACAGACACCGCCCGTCACCAAGGCTACATGTTGAAAAATGTAAAATTATTAAATTGAAACGTTTTAAACAAATAACTAAAATAAAATATGTCAATATATACGCATATATAATAACCCTTCTCTAACAATTTGCACATACCCTCCATTTAATTAAAAAAATCATTTTAGTTTATACTTCAATACACATTTACAAGTTCAAACTACCATCTCTCATCCATTTTTTATGAAATTATATTGGGATAGTGATATTTCATACAAAAATAAAATTATTACATGTGATGATATACTAGAAGTTGTATCATATTCTTTGACATAACTTGATCGATACCTACAAAAACTATAATGAACTCACTAACCTCCAAATTCTCTACACTTTGTGCTTATCTCCAATGCAGAGCTAAAACAAATAAACAGATAATAATCTCTAAGAAGAAAATTGATATCAAATATCATACTAAACGAGTAAAACGTCATGTCAAAACCCCCTTTTCAATAGTGTTTGACTTACTATAGAAATTAGCTTCCTAAACAGATGTTTGACTGACTCAAGTAAAAGATTCACGCGGTTTTACGTATTCAAAATTATGAAAATGGGAGAAAAACATTATTTTCGATTTTGTATAAGATGCAAAATGTTTGACTATAAGTCAATTTTGTAATCTTGTAATTCTTGTGGTATCATAATAATTAATTATGTATATTGGCATTCTACTAGTTAAAAAGTCGTTATTCATATCAAATAAAAATCTTGAATCATCTCACTTGTATTTAATATTTATGATTTATGATGCTTTAGGCAAACTGAAAACAGTAAATTCCCTATATAGTTTATTTTCCATATGTAAAGTTAAATATTATTGCAAGTTAAATATTTAATATATACTAATTACCAACTTGGATTATACATTGAGGTTGTACTTCATGCTTAAGGTGTTTTTAAAAAAGAATTGGTTTTTACTTTTAACTCAAAGCTTTTCCTATATTACAATGCTAACCTTATAAAATTTAATTTTTTACTTTTAACTCAAAACTTTGCATCTTTGCAATTTAACCTTATAGTTTTTTTACTTTCAACTTGATCCCCTATACTTTTCATATTTTGAATATTTTCGTTCTACGTTTCATTTTAAATTTTACAAATTAACACGGAGCAACATGAATGTGTGGTTCAACACTTTTGCATTTCGCTTTACGTTTCGTTCTAAATTTTATGAGTTAACACGGCCCAACGTGCGTGTGTGGTTTAACGTCTTTACGTCTATTTTATTCCCCGTTTTGATAGGTTCGTCACAACACGTGGTTCCTAGATCGAATTAGTTGTACTTTTCTATGTTTTACGTTCGGTCTAATTTCTTCGTATTAACACACCGCAACTTCAGTGTTGGTGGTCGCTAACAGTGATGTGATATTGGTACTATTTGGCATGGTTTTACATCACCGCCGCAACACGGGGAGCTTAATTCTAGTTATTGCTAAATTGCATGTGGAGTATTCAGTATCCCCTCATAGGGTTCTAATGAAGATTGTAGGCCACTGAAAACCATGTGAGTGCATGTGCAATATCTTTTCCAAATAGCCCCACAACTTCCCTTTTCAATTGATAAATAATACTCTAAACTCCATTTTTGTCTTCTCAGCTTTGGTTTTCTTCATCTTCTGATACACTTTTGTTCTTTCATCCCTCATGAACTCTGCAAACACTCAGCTCTCACACACTTCTCATGAATCTTTCTCACAGAATCTGAACTTAAAGGTAAATGTTCAATATTTTGTTCTTTATGTTATTTTATTTGTTCATAACTTCATATGTTATGCAGTTGATAGTTCTATAAAGATTGTAATTCACGTATTCTTTTGCATGAAATCTCTTTCCGTACTAAGAGTATGATTATCTTCATCATTTCTACGAATATTTTTGTACATCCAGGTGGTTTGAAAAATGAAAATACCACCTGGACTATACAATTCGCTTGAGAGGAGCGAATTCAAACCAATTAGATTGCTTAATGCAGAAAATTCTTATTGGATTCGCTTCTTCAAACGAATAACCTAGTTCTACATGTAATTAGCAAAACTACCACGAACAAAAAATCTCATTTTTGTGACAATATTATACGGATTTTGGGATCTTTCGACGGCGTATTTGCTCATTTGTTATATGTTTAGAGGGATTTTGGTGATGAACTTGTAGTATACATGTGAAGCGAAAACAAATACAAACTTAGAGTGATTTGTGCATGAAACTAAAAATCACAAAAAGATTGTGGTTATAATATGCAGGAAACTAAAATGCTAAACTCTAGTGAACTCAAGAAAGACTTCATCAACAAATGGATTCAAGGTCTTCAAATATGTTGTTCATCAAAGAAGCAAATGAACCTATTGGAAAGAAAGAAGAAGATAAAGCTTTCTGCAGACATTGCCTTAGCTTCTGCTAAAAATTCAACAACTTCTTGGAGTAAAGCTATAATCTCCGAGGCCAAAACCGACGAACAAAACATGATTCTTGTCGACAGTTTATCAGGCCGTGAATCGAAGTTCACGTGTGCAAACCACAAGGTTAGTTGTTACAAGAGAACCACAAGCAAGAAAATCTTGAAAAGGAGTTATGGTGTTCGTAAAAGAACGAAGAAATTGGAGCGTTGTAGATCGAATTTAGCTACTTGTATTGCTAAAAGATTGGTGAAGAAGAGAACCCAAGTGCTTAAAAGACTTGTACCAGGTGGAGAATCCATGGATGAATTGTGTGTCATTAAGGAAGCATTAGATTATATACTTTCTCTTAGGGTACAAGTTGATGTAATGAAGTCTCTTGTGGATGCCACCACTATTTTGAATTAAAATAAATCTGATGTAGGCGGAAGCAAAAGGATAAACAATTAAACCTGTTGATTCAATGAGAATACCAGGAACAATTCTTCTAACTATCGTTGATTCACAAAGAATGCCGATAATCAGGAATTCACACTAACACACACCGTGATATAGAGAAAGAGGTTTTTTTTATAAACTTCAATAATAATTTCTCCCATTTCTTATATGCATATAAAAAACAAACCACAAGTCGAATGGGACACAAAACATAGACGGGCCAAAACCTGGGCCAAATTTAAAGTCCAACAAAATCTAAAAATAAGACAAAAAGTGAAATAACTCATAAAATAAGGCGTTTTTGGGCCGAAACGATGACCCAAACCGCCTATGACGTCTGTGAAAACGTGCTCCTCAATCCAACGGTCGTTTTGACTGGTTGTATGCCCAAAACGGAGACTTCTAGCCCAAGTTATGACCATTTCAGTGAAGCACTTTTTAACAAGCGATCTTGGATCTCCAAAAAGACTATAGTTTGCTCCTCCACACTTGGCCCACACCAAAATCGAATGGTTCGATTGTTAACAAATCAAACAAATAAACGTACCAGTATAATCTTGCTCATAAAAATAGTTATTGATAGGGTATTTCTATATAAGACGAGATGATTTGATTGTTAACAAATAGCTTCAAAACTACGTGAAGAACGTAAAGAAATCATGCATGTAAAGGTCTTACTATTTTAATCAAAAATAGTTTACCATGAACAAAAGTGCTACAGTATTCCAGAAAGAACACTGTGCCCCAATTAATTCGGCATTCCTGCATAATTGTACCTGCAAGCAGAAAACCTCTCCAACAAGTAATTAAGCTATGTCACTGACTTTTTTTTTTAAAAATAAGTAACTCATACGTATTCTAATCTTACTTTTAAATCTATGTATTTTTTTACATGGGACGTGAAGCCACGAGTTGAAGAGAAACATTTTTATATACAGTTTGATACTGCTAGACTACAAGCTCTTTGATCCTTACTAGTTTTTCTAACTAATAAAAAACCCATAAATTTAAAAACAGTTAGAGATCCTAACTGTCTATAATTTATTATGAAGAATTGTCACATCTATGAGCTACTAACCTAACCTAACTTAACTGACAACCAACTGTTATTTATATTACCAGTCCATCATTCGCCTTGAAGTACTACGTACAATTGACCACATGTTTGTGATTTTAGCGTCATCGGCCTATTTTGATATAATTGGATTAACTTTATTACCAAATGAGAAGTCATAATGAAACATCAAATAAGTTGGTAAGTGTAAAATGCACATTTGTTGGATTATGATCTTTGGTGCTATAGACCCGTTGTGACATCAAGGAGGTGAAGCCCACTAAACAGTGGGGGGTTTGCGGGCAGAATTCCTAGTTAGTAGGGTCCTAGGGGCGGAATTGGGAATTGATTTCAGAAGTGAATTGTAGTATTTTGGAAGCAAGTTTATTCTTCAGAAGTGAGTGGTCTACTTCTTATACCTCAGAAGAAATATATACTTTGGAAGGTGTTTATTTCTAAAGTAGTTATGTAAAACTGTAACGTTAAAAACTAATTGTCTAGCTGTATTAAACCATTGCGACGATTGGTGGGACTCGCACCATGTTTATGGAAGGAGCATTAGAGGGATTACGAATGAAACCCATCTTCACCAAGAGATTTCTGATTGATTGGTCCATCATCGAGAGTCCTTTCTTTTGTAGTGGGCTCCTATTGATCTTTGTACTAGTGTTGTGACAACAAAAGGAAAGAAAGTGTTTAATGCATTAAAGATAACCATATGTTTTTTGAGAGAAAGAGGTGTGATGAAAAAAATTATGTGATGTATATTTAAAGCAACAATACAAAGTGTTTATATAACTTTAAATGGGCAAATACCATAAAAAATAAATATACTTTCAGTCATTTTTAACAGAAGTCATTATACAATTTTTTGCATGTAAAAAACCAACATATTTTCTGTTTTGTCTCATAAAAATGTATCAACAATTTTTACACATAAAAAACCAACATACTTTTTGTTTTTTAACATAAAAATCCTTCGACAATTATTTATACATTAAAAACACTTCACTTATTAAATTCAAGCAAATTCTGGAAAAAAATAAAATAAATCTACACTGATTATTTTGTTTACGTGAATTTTTTCCAATTCAAGCAAATTCTGGAAAAAAAAATTAAAACAAATTTTACACTGATTGTTTTGTTTACGTGCATTTTTTCCTTTTGTGGCTCGTTTAACTTATGGGAACAGGGTTTGGATCGTTTAAGTTATGGAAGCTCGAGCTCGACTCGTTTCGAGCTTTATTTCCAAAGCTCAAGCTCGAAGTAGTTTTAGAAATAAAGTACGCAATGAGCCGAGCTCAAGCTCAACTCGGTTCAAAGTTCACGGTTAGTAAGACAAAACAGAAGGTAGTTTTGTACGCGTAAAATATTATACAGAGACTTTTGTAAAAAAAAACTGAAACTATGTTAGTTATTTTTTATGGTATTTGCTCTTTTGTAAAATTTGTATTCCAATTTTAAAAATAAAAGCCTAGCTATTAAGCAATAAGGCATACAAGACCCACTTCATTGGGTTAGACACTTTTGTTCGTTTAGTCTCATGAATCATTTACAAGTTTTCATTAATTCATTTACACGTGATGGATGTGAAATAATATAAACTATTGTTTTTGTAAAAAGGACAAAAGGTACACTATTTAAATTATGTCATCCCAACGAATTAAGATACATCCGTTTTCATTTTAACTATTCATAAGATTAAAGTTAATATTATGCAAGATGCTAGTATGATACTGTGATAGTAACTTTATTATTAACCGCTTTAATTGCTTAGTTCAATCCTTCAATCTAATATCTGATTTTGTCTAAATTGTTTAATCTAGTTAGTTATCGTAAAAGGTATTACTTTAAGTTGAAGTGTAACATACAAAAGAGTTTCAGTGTGTGACGGGAAATCTCTGCTAAACTATTCATGGCATTTACTATTATTTAAAGGTATGTTTTAGATTATTTTTCATTATCAAAAAAAATTTTTGATGTTTTATGAGGGATATTTTTCATCAGTCTTTAGTTATGTGCGCTACATTATAAATATTAAAGTAATATTACCTGTAGGAACATAATGAAAGAATGATGACAAATATCCCTACAATCAACATATTTTTTTGATTTAAAATAATATAAAACCAAACATTTAATTATTAATTGAAAATGATACAAAATATACTTATATCAACAGTTATCATTCACCAATAATAAAACATTAAAATCAAAACAAAAATCATGTAATTTAATATTTTCAGTTTTCTTTTCAAAAAACCAAACCAAAAGATCAAACCCACCATTCAAAATCAAAGATTTACAAAGGATATATTCTGATATTCATTTTTCTTCACTTTTTTTATTCTTGATTTTCATTGTTAACCAGTTTCTAATGATTGATTCAATGAACATAACCATGATCTTCTACTATCCGAATGCGAATTCGACCTTCGAAAACTCGATCTTGAATACCGACCACCGTCAACCGACGATCTGGCCAAAGACGGGCTCGTGTCAGAGGCTCCCATGCAAAGGCTTGAGCTCAGTTTCATTGATGGAAACTTTTGGCAGCTCAAAGCTCTAAGAGGAGATGGGAATTCGGGCTTGCATAAGGGAGTTGTATCAAGTGTAGTGTTATCGGTATCTTCGGTTAAAGAAGTACATGTGAAAACTGATAACGGTAAGCTTGTTCGCGACATCCCAGTTACTGATCTGGTGCCTGGAAGCTTCTTGAACGAGACTATCCCTTGGCGGCAAAGAGGGCAGGGGATCGAGCCTGGTGGCCCTTGGGACCCGTTTGAGGCGGTGCTTGTGGAACAAAGATATAACGCACAACGAGTGCAGAATTCATGAAAACAACCTGTTAATGTAGTTAACTTAGGTCAAGATTGATTCAAAACAAAAAAAGACTATTAGAGGCGGCAAAATGGGCAGATTCATCGGTAGACTAACGGGTCAAAATGGGTTGCATTGACCCAAAACACTTTTTGACCAAACAGATTGTAGTTTCTTGTTCTTAATACAGTTGGTGTCTCATTAAACTGTTTCAATGAAAATGAAACCATATGAATAAAATGATTTAGGATGTTTTGTACATTAAAAATCCAATATTTAGTGACATTAAACCTTTTCCGCCTGTTTGACCCGTTTCTTTTTAGCTAAAATTCTTATCAAACTGACCCGTTAAAGAGAAAACAAAATCGACCTATTGACAATTAAACGGCTTGTAGCTGCCACCTCTATATTGACTTTTCTATAAATACTTGTTTTTTAGATTATATTAGAACTTAAAGTAGGCATTATACCTTCTGCAGCAATGGCACATTTGTTTTCCAAACAAACAGCACAAGGGTCTGCACACATGGAAAGCGAATCATCGCTCCATCCACACTCTCTGTACATTCAAAAACGTGTTAAGTATAGAAACGCGATCAAGATTGACATTTGAGTTCAATATACAAAGTTGATACTATAATCAAGAAACTTACAAAGATAAATTACCTTGCAATTCTGACAACACTCATAAGTGGAAGGCACAAGTATGGAGAAGACGTCGGTTCCTCGCCTTGTGGTTGTGCAACCAACACTTCCTCGAGCCAATCTCTATTCCAAGAACGAGCCACAGCCAATGGGGTCCACCTATTAATGCAAGTCAACGGTTACATATTAAGAGAATTTTACCAACAAAAACAACTCAAAAGACGGAAGTGGTACATTATAATCATTACCCTTTTGCGTTTTCGGCAGTTAGGCTCGCTCCCTTGAGTATCAGATACTTTTAGGTCAAAAAACACATCGCGATGCATTAGTCAAAAGTAAAAGATCTTGAAGCATTGAGAAACTCAATTTCAAACACCAAAAAAACATACTTGACAACATTGCGCATTTCCACCACACGCAGCATAATGAAGGGGTGTGCTTCCAGCACCTAAAAAAAACAACTTGTCCTCAATTTTACAACTAAGGCAAAAAAAAAGAAAAGAATCTGAATCTGAAAATAACTTACCAATCAAGTCAATTGTCGCACCAGCTTCCACGGTAACTTCGTTTACAGAAGCCCCCAAATCAACGAGTAACTGTACACTATCAAAGTGACCATTTAAGGCAGCCATATGAAGAGCTGTTACGCCTCCATCAGCAGGTTTATTAATCGTTTCATAAAGTGATCTATCCATGAACAAAATTTTCAGATTAATCAAATTCCATTGACAATAAGTAAAAAAGATGTCTCATATAGATTTCTTGAAGCATACCCTTCATCAAACTCCGAGACAAACTCTTCAATTCCGGCTCTTTTGTTAACGATATTATAAAAATTAGCAACACTAGGGATATGATCAGCAAGAAGTATCCTAATGCATCTTGAATGTCCATTAAGAGCAGCCAAGTGCAAAGCAGTACCTCCATTTAGATAATCAGCCTTGTGAATCTATATTCAACAATGCTTCATTAGCCTAAAACATATTTCCCAATTTACACCTAATGATGTATTAAAACGATGAATTCATACGTTGGCTTTGTAAAGAATCAACGTCAGAACAACCTCCCAATGACCATATTGACAAGCTTGCATCAAAGCAGTCTATTCAACAAGAAACATATAATCATTAACTATAAATCCTTATAAACCATCATCAATAAAATCAAATCCTAACCTGCCCGCGATAGTTTCTGAGATTAATATCAACCCCAGATTCAATCAAAAGCGAAACGATCTAACACCAAACAACAAGAACCATCAACACAAATTAGCCCAATTTAAATCACTTGAATCATGAACAATTATTTAAAACATATACATTCTGATACCTCATGGTGACCTTGAGCTGCAGAGTAATGAAGAGGCGAATTTCGAACACCAAATGTGGAATATCTAGCAAGTCTAGGGTTATATTCCAGTAAAGCTTTGGCTTCTTGAACATCACCATCTCTTGCAGCTGAAACAAGACGTTCTCCAGATGCAGAGCACCCGAATGAATTGCCCATAAGGCTAAAGAATCTCATAATTTGTTCCTAATAGAAATCAACAGTAACCCACAAAGAACCAATGAAAAAGAAACTCAATGTGCTCTACATTACTTGATCAACCACCCGATATGACCTAATTTGAGTTCCTGAAAGAATCAAACATTGAAATGACAAGATTTGCAGGAGTTCACGTATGCATAATATGATCAAACAGTGGTATTGTTCAGTATGTTTACCGATTATTGCAGTGTCGGAAGAAGACGAAAGCACACTAAATCTATTACTATTGATAGAAACAAAGAATCAACACAAACCTAAGACTCAATTTCCCCAATTTTGAAAAGATGAATGTTCTCAAGAAATCAAATTTCTCAAGAATACCCGATATTCTGGGAGATTTGCCGAATACCCACAAAGCAATTGCCCTAAAACTGAAAAAAGATTCAATCCCACAAATGGAAAGATCGGATTTGCGAATATTTAGAGATGGGATAAGCGAATTTGTCGGAAATATACAAAGATCAGCAAAGGAATTTATCGAAGACTACGTTATTACATAGATTTTGCAGGAGAATCTGTTGAATGTAATTAGAAATCTCCGTTACCCAAATGAATATGGCGATCGTAATCAAAGAACAAGTCTTGAATTTGGGAATTTGGGATCAAAACGGTGGTGACGCATCAGATTGAGGATGAATTGGGGATTCAATGTGGTTTAAATCTTCAATAATCACCTAATTAATCACTGCTAGTAATGTAATGTAATGTGTTTAACACGATGCTAATGTCGGTTTCTATTTAATCCATAAAATAGGGGAAAAAGGATTTGAAAGAGATCCAATTTTTTCACAATGGTTTATTTAGGTTTTCATGATTCTATCATTATACTTTTAGACAATTATAATTATGCTTTTTAATCCATTTATTAGCTGAGTTGTTTCTCAGCGGGAAATTTAGTTGATAGTACATATATTAGTTGGAAATTTCATTAAAAAATTAAGGTAAAAGGAGTATTGTAAATTTAATAAATTATTCACAGCTTGAATTGAAGCAAAGGCTTTCATCTAATTGATATAGTATAGATAATCATTTGAAAAACACAAATAATATGTAATATATTGTAATATTATATCTTTTTAAGCTTATAAATATTTTGAAATGTAAAAACTGATATTAAAAGTCGTATGATTTAAATATTATACTTTTGATACATAGTTGTATGTGTTTATTAAATTAATATGTTTATTCAAGTTGTTTTTCTATTATAGTTTTTGACACATAATATTTTATGAAACTTCGAGTATATTGTTGAGATTAGTTTGATTGTATCTACTTTTTAACCTAAATTTCATCTAAAACCGATTCACATTGAATTTAATTTATAACATGTTTTGCATACACAACATTGTCGTTGCAACATGTTTCATGCAAAACTCGATTCTATATGTATGTATGTACGTACCTATATAAGTACATGACGGGTTATTGAGCATAGTTAGTTTAGCGTACCAAGCCACTAGAGTGTCACATGTTGCATGAGGGCGATGGTAAATCATTAAAAATAAAAAAAAATATCATAGAATTAAAATTTAAAAGTGTTTCAATTTACCTCATCATGCATATTTTGTTTTAATTGGATTGTTAACCATCAAATCGAGCCATCACCATGTCAATAAGAAAATAAAGGAGAAGATGTGGGGGTTGAGATTTCTAATCTATGTAATTATATTAGAAAAATTAAAAGCATGTTAATTATATAAAAAAATTGTAAAAATATCTAAAATCCACATGTTGAAAAACATGCTAAAGATATATTAAAACCTATAATTTAAATAAAACATAAAAATTGAGACTTAATTGAAATATTTTTTATACTTGAGTGACTTAATTGAAACATTTTTAAATCTTTGTTTTATTTTATAAAGTTACCGCCTAAATAAAACTTAAGCTCGCCAAGCGGTATGCCGCGATTAGTCCCTTGAATGATTAAGAGCATTCACACTAGATTTCTTATATATTTATGAGTGTGTTACCTATATTATATGGAATAGTGTAAGTGGAGAAAAAAAAATATTATTGTTTATCTGTAAATTTGGTAATATGTTGTTCATCTTTATTATTTTTTAATATTTTAGAGTGGTTATGAGTGAAAGAGATAAAAATGTAATGATAAATATATAAAAATATTATTTAAATGAGAATGAAACAGAAAAAGTAATGATTATTAGTGTAACAATAATATTAATGATAAAAAAAACTGACGTGTACACTTTAAAAGCATACTTGTCTTTTACTACTGATGTAATGTGAATATGTATTAACTTTGGTAAGTGATTAGTAAGTACTCGAAGAGTCCTTTAACCTAACAATATCAAACAAGTTGTATATTGTAAGGTCGAGTCTTACAAAATAAACATACATGTGTGAGGTTATTGACATTTTAGAATCAACATATTATATGTAAGGATTAATTACCTAAAAGCCTAATGTGACGTGCCTCCTGGTATCATGGTTTGGCCTTTTGGAATCTCTTACTCATCCTCCCACTAAGTCTCCCTTTTAAATTAAAGTAAAAGCCATGATTATATAAATAATGAAGAGACCAATAATTTAATCTACATATTAGGTTATATTACACAAGGTAACCACTAATACAACAAATAAATCTACATATAATAAATATATTTTATTTTTTGTGTCCGTTAAAACATGTAACCCTTTAAAACCATGTTAATAACGAGATAATGATAATCTCAGATTGTGTTACGGAGATGGTCTTTAAGAGTTTATGACGGAAGCCAGTACATATATTTTTCGAACATGAACATCTATTTGAGATGAATCGTACGCTTACCAATAAATCATCACTTGAGGGTTAATATACTTGTATCCTTACCCGTTTTTGACTTTATATTCAAAATTAGAAATTACCTACAATACGACCAACTCATTCATTGACCACACCTCAAGACATTTACAACCATTGATACAATTATCAAAAATGAAACCTTGAAGGATCGAATATGTACAAATAAAAAATGGGGCGACTTATGTAAATGTTTTTTTTTTCTATTTTTTTTAATTTAAACTTTAAAGTAATCCAAAATTATATACTTGGCCGGAGATAGGAGGCAAGTAATGGGTTGTCTCTGGGGACCCTCTTTATTAGCCCCAAAGGAAAACATATTCTATTTCTAGAAAGTATTGGAAACCATTTTTATTTCAAATATTCAAATATTACAATGGTTTCCTTTTCAATCCATCCGCTTTCAAGATTCATGTATTTCAATGGACCGACGTGTTCAATATAATCTGATTACAGATGATGTACTTTTTAATTAAATGATTGTTTGTTCAAATCATATAAAGTGTTGATTTTAATTTTATGTTTGTTTATTTTCAGATAGCTTATAAATATCAAATAAAAGAAGATCGCTTAAGTTTACTTTTATCATTAGGAACTAGGTTATAATTAGAGACGACTATACGTACATGCACACAAACATTTTTACACTTGGAAATGTTGCAATTTGTGGGACACCGAGGAAGGACATACATGAAGTGTTGACGTTCATAGTCGTTTTTACAAATCTTTTGTCATAGGAAATTGGTAACTATTTGAGGCTTCTTGTTAACCTGCTCTTTAATGTTAATTTTTGTTAATTTTTTGTGTTACTCGTGTTCATGACTTCTAAGTATTTTCTCACATTATTGAGTTGTTTTCTTGTACTCCAATGTTGGCTAAGTTTAGGGAAACACTATTCTCTTGTTGATTTGTGGGTTGCGTGTTTTTTATTTTATTTTATTTTATTTATTTTATTTTTGTCTATTTCAATATTTACGGTTTTGTTTTTCAAGTTTGGTGGTGGAGGAAAGTGGTTGGTAGTGGTTAGTGGTGATGAGTGAAGAACACTTCTTGAACATCATCATGTTCTTCAAGGACTTCATAATCTTTAAGAAAATCTTTTACATACAAACTCAAAAGCAACCGTAAACAATAAAATGTGATATTTATTTTAATTTGTGTAAAAGGTTGACATGAACGATAACTAAAATATTCTTTAGCGTAAAATTTTACTAAAAATAAAACATAACAATGTATTTGTAAGAATTTGAACTCGTAACATTGTTGTATGGTGCAATCACCATCGTCTGTAATTAGCATTTGATCAAAAAACGTTGAAGGGTGAAATTGAAAAAGTGAGGATGGTCGGTAACATATGCCATAGACATTACTAATTGTAAGATCTATGATATTCGATCGTAAAGCATACGTTCTTAATTTTCGGTCACAAAACAGTTACTATATATTAGGATGTAAATTTTGGAAGAAAAAAAAAACTCTCGAATAATCAACCGCTTGCAAACCTTTTTTTCCAGATAAATGTTTAGACGACCACCTTTCTCGGTAGCAAATTGACTAAAGGACCTTTGCCTTCAATTTGCGACGAAACTCGATTGCAAATATACAGTTTTACAATTATGACATGTATGTACGCAAATAAATTAAAATTACATTTTTAACCGTCAATTCTAACATTTTTTTTTCATCGTTGTCGACCTTAAAACGAAAAAAAAAAGATGATAGCTAGTGTATTCTATTAAGAAAGTTCTTATTTTTTAATTTCACTTTGAGGTTTTAGAACTCAAAAATAGGTCAAGTTACCGAGAAAACGTGTATTTGAGTTTGACTCAAATAGTTCACGTTACTATATTTTAGTTTGGTACTCAGTTTTAGTTATCATTGATTTACATAAAATAGGAAGAAAGTTGGCAAATCTTTACTCATAAGTGTTTTGATATGATATATTTTTTTTATAATCATACTTATTAAACTTGTTGTGTATAAAATTAAAAGTGCAACAAAAATATTTAATTTAAAGTAACAAATATTTGACAACTCATCTCAGATTCTCAGCTTAATTCATTCATCATTTCAGGCATCATCAAATACATCTATTTCGCTACATCTATGATTACTTTTATATTTTAACAAATATATTTGATAGTGTGTATGAGGATTTGAGGCATCACCAAATACATCTGTTTCGCTACCTCTATGATTATTTTATATTTTTAAAAATTAATACTGATAGCATGCAATGAAGATACATCTATGATTATTTTATATTTTGTCACGAGTAACGTCATGTGTCACGTTATCAAAATTAATGAAGTTAACGAATAGTTAGATTAGGACTGTAATAGGTAACAAAATCAAAAGTTTGGATTAATATTAGTCAAAATGTTAGTTAGGATTAATACTGGTCGATAGTCAATAGTTTGTATTATTAAAATCCAATTTTCCTTGTTAAAATTATGTTTCTAAGATCAATGTTGTATATTGTATCATGTAAAGGTCAAATGTAAAAAATTGTCAAATTAGGATGATCAGTGTTTTCTCCTGATGATGTATCATTTTGGGAGGTATCAGTTTATAGGTTTTATATACCCATCTATGTATGCATTCGAGTAGTTGTTTAGAACCAAAGCCACTTGGATCAAAAGGAACATTGCGTAAGTGATCGGGTGTTTAAAGTTCAATGTTGTAACATTTTATTTTCATATGTTGTGTATCTGTTAAAATATGTGTCTATCTTTGATTCATCCAATTCAATGTCAAAATTACATCAAACTGGTTGTATTTTTATTTCTTCTTTTCATATATTGGATTGCATATATGTGGTGAGGACTTTGGAGTGTTGGTGGATTAAGATGCTAAGCTACAAGCATGCAGCTAGCTGTGTGGATTGGGCTAAATTGGGCTTTTGACAGCAGAAATCAAGACTGATGGATTGTTTTTAGTGGGCTTGTATTAAGTGGGCTACTCCCTTAGTTTGTTGATATAAAATGAAAAAAGAGTGGGTGTATAAGTGTATTGTGGGTTGGGATTATCATAAACACACATCAAGTTCCAAAACACAATATATCTTCGTCTCCATCTTCTTATCAGCATGATAAAACTTGTTGTTTCACTTCTGATCATGATCAACTACACACAATACAGACTTCTTATTTGGTCTCGTTCTCTTCTGTTCAAGATCGAAACTCTATATATTGATCTTCATTATATAATGCTTAATCATTCAGAGGCAAATGTCTGAACCATTCAGACATTTGCTCGTGAAACAAACAGACTGAACCATTAAGTGTTGAACCATTCAAACATCTGAACCATTAAGAGGCCGATTAAGAGGCTGTCAAACAGTCTCTAAGTCAATTGAGTTGCTAGTTCTCCTTCTTCATACATCCTTCGTATCATCTGGGAGGAGCAATGCTACTCAACGAATCCTGTATCTAGCCCGTCTTCACTATATAGGCTTTCAGATGGGTTAAATTCGGTTGGATTCATAGGTTCTCATGCATCAATATGTGTATCAAAACTATGATACATGTATATATAAGCATATCGTGTACACACATACGCATTTATCAGTTTTATACTGTCACTTGGTTAATATGCACAGTAAACTTATTCTATAAAATAAGAAAAGTTAAGTTATATATTTAGTTTTAATAGCATCAACTTATATTAAGATGTAGATATGTGATAAAACAATAAAATGTCAAATCTAAAATGTAGAGAAAGAAAATAAAACTGTCGAAAGAAAATAAGACGATTGAGTTGTAGGCCACGATTGGGCTTTACCTTTTTAAAATTTTTGGGCCTTACGTCAATCTTTTACCATCAGACATTTTTGAATACCCAATCTTTTAGTGGTGTACGGTTGTACCTTTATTACCCACAAAACAACTCAGGCCCAATTGTTAAGATATCTCATAAATGAGCAATCGGCTATTATGAAAGGGGTGTTGAGTATTGGTCCTATTGGAACAAAGAAAAAAAACTCAACATTTGATTCAATATGAATTCAAAATTTAAACTTTACAATCCCTATTTTGAATTTTCGAGTTGAACTAGAAATCGACACTAGTTTAGGTTTCAAATTCCAAAATCGTCTTTAAATTGTGTTTTTCTAATCTAGATTTGTGATTTCTATCCGATTTATATATACTATATATAATTTATAATTTCTTTTAATTGTACAAGTTTAAATAGTATACGATATAAAAACTTGAAAGTGTTTTTTCTTGTATCTGATTGACCAACCCAAATTTAAACTAACTTTTGTTGAATGGAAATTTGGAATCAAAATGAAATCGAATTCGAGCTCGAATTCAAAAGTTTAAAATTAGAAATCACTCAATTCAATTAACTCTAAGGGGATGTTTGGTAACATCTGAATCAACCTATTAATGGTTCAGATGTCTGAATGGTTCAACACTTAATGGTTCTAATTGTTTGTTTCACGAGCAAATGTCTGAATGATTCAGACATTTGCCTCTAAATGGTTAAACATTATACTAATTGGTAATGGTTAATACATCTTATCAGAATTAGTCAGACATTTGCCTTTGAATAGTTAAACGATATACTAGCTCTTAATGGTTCAGACCTCTTAATGGTTCAGTACTTAATGGTTCAAACCTTTTATTGGTTCAACATTTAATCATTCATCAATTGCCAAACAACTCCTAAGTAACTTAAAATTTAATTTGTTAGACATCATACAATGAAAGTGTCATGTCATTTGTCACAAGTGGATCCCAAGTTTTAAATGGGCATGCAAAAAAGAAAAATGTCTTAAAGAGGTCAATTTTTGCCACCTACAAAAACCACGACTTTCGTACCGTTAACTCGTTTCAAGATTTCTTTTATGCCCACTTTTAGCATTAGCAATTATTTCTTTCCCTTATTTAGTCAAAGTTATTATTTTAGCGTGTTGTATCATGTAACACTTGTGTTAAAGAAACACGTACGATAGTGGACCTTTTTAGGTCTCATTCATTCGCTACGTGCTTGGTCATTAAATAATGATTACATCTTTATTCCATAATGAAAATTATTTTACGATTTATAAGAAGATCATTATATTTTTTGTTTGTTTACTTTGAGCATTGTTCAATGTTCATTTCTGATTTGAGAATCAAGCAGCAAACATAACAATTTTTTTGGTTCTAGATCGATTTGATGTTGAACAGGTTTGCCGACCTTAATACGACGATGGACTTATAATAGTACATTTGTAAAGTAACAGTTCGTAAAGTAGCACGTTATTATACACAAAGTAATATGTGAAAATTTGGGAAAATTAGCATTGTATAGGTAAAAGTTTGTAAAGTAACATGTTATTATACACAATGTATTATGTAGAGTAGCACTTTGTAAATTATATAAAGTAGCACTATATAAGTAGAATCATGTAAAATAGCACTTTATAAAATAGCATTGTATATAAGTAGCACTATGTAAAGTATGTAAATAACACTTAAAAAATTATAAAAATAGCATTGTATATATGTAAATAGCACTGGTAGGTTTGCGTAAAGTTTTTTAAAAAATGTTAGTTTTTTTAATATACAAGAATATACTCATATTAAAGATTAAAAAATGCTTGATTTAATGGTATAATTTGTTTTAAAAACTAATAAAGTATATAAAAGTTATCTAGATTTAAAAAATGAGTAGAATTAGTATTTATTTAATAAATTCAAAAATACATACTATCTAGTAATTGAATTAGTAACTGCCAAATTATAAGAAAACTTGAATTCATCAAACTAGTACAGATTACAAAAATACCATTTTCCATATTAACTACTATGTTAATTAATGACTAATAAGTTGTCATTCATCCTAGCTCTCTATGTAATTAATCAATGATTCAGATTTGTTCTCACGATTTTTATATAACATATAGTTTGTACCGGATCCATCCTATATATTATTTTCAAAACAGTTTCCAAATATAAGGAAATCAGAAATGTAATAATTACTTCAATACTTGGAAAACAAATTCTTTTTCTAATCATAACTATTCACAAGACCATATTAGTCAGTCAAATGTCCTTACACTATTAATGATTGTAACTATATTAATTTATTTTGTGATAAATGATTATATTTTTGACTCTCAAGGGTGAACCAATTAACAAAGGGTTTTTTTAAATAGACACCCCAATATTTTAAATCAACACCCAAAATTTTCTATACGTGTCGTATAGCCCCATACGCGTCGTATAGAGGGGGGGTCGTATAAGGCTATATGTGTCGTATGGGGCTATATGTGTCGTATAGGGGGGTCGTATAGGGCTATACGGGGCGTATAGCTCTCTGACAGCCCCCCTGAATTTTCCCTCGTAGTCAGTGTCAAAATTCGCTATACGCGTCGTATAGCCCTATATGTGTCGTATAGGGGGGTCGTATAGGGCTATACGGGGCGTATAGCTCTCTGACACCCCCCTGAATTTTTCTCGTTTTTAGTGTACTCGACCCTATACGCCGCGTATGGACCCATACGCGGTGTATAGGTGGGTGTCGTTTTATAAAGTGGGGTGTCTATTTATTAGGACCCTTAACAAATGATACAAGTGACCAAATTGCCCTGTTGCATGCTTTTACATTAGAAAAATGAGATGATTGAAAACACCCTTTCTTTGATTTCTATGGAAACATGATTAGAGGGAACAAGCAAGCATGGTGCTATAAAAAAGCTTGCATATCTATGAAAAGTTGAACAAGTTAAAAAAAGGCATCTTCTGATTTGTCATCCACTTGGTATAGATTGTTGACAATTTCTTTTTTCTTGTTTGTGGGGTCTTTATAAAGTTATAACCATAGTTTCAAATTTAATATTAAAGAAATAATAAAATAATAATACTTTCTAATTCCTTTTGGTTTTTTTTTACAAAGTTTCCGGGATCCTTCATACTATTCATCGTGTATGATACCTTAAAAAACTATTGAGTATAAACATTTACGTCTTTTAAAATGTATGTTATCATGTATGATGATTTAATAAGAAAATCAAGAAAATAGTCATTTTTTTCGGATGGTTTATACTTTATACCACTATAGTCATGTTAGAAAATAGTATGTGAATCAATTGTTGTGTATACACTTTCGGTCACGTATCAACCTTTAGTCCCATCAATTTAGGTTAAAGTTCATGTCATACGCAAAGAACAGTTTACTTAAGTATTATCAATTAACATACATTCAACTTATAAAATTTAATACATACATGACATGAGTTTGTGGATTATCTATTTTCTTCTAAAATTACAATACAATACTTGTGCTTTCTATTTAAGGAATGAACTTTAGATGGTAGGTATCATGAATACATAACTCATTCACACACACACACACACATGTTAAACATGTCATAGGTCTTTAGAATCATATAGATAAATCGTTGTTAATAGCTAGCTTGTGACATATGAAGTTATGAATCAACTATTCAACTTATTAGAATGTGAGAACAAAACTAGTCATGACACCTAACCAAAAATTCTAGAGTCTACGCTTGGTTTAGTGCTTGTGTCATGTGGTCTGAATTCACCCAGGTCTACCGAAAAACTGATACCCAATAATAAATTCTCGTGTGACATCTAGAATGCAATTACCTAATACACAAACATCCATTTTATGAGATTAATGTGTGAATGAAACTAGATGTGTAAGTTCTAATATAACTATAGAGCATACCACATCCTAGAAAACAATTACTTTTATAATTTTTTTAATCTTCAAACATGTATTATTTTAAATATCACAAAACGGAAATTATATCAATGAGGTGAATAAAAAGACTTAGACCCACAAAAGAAACATCATAATCGCTTTTCCGTGTAAAAAGTCGAAATTAAGCAAACAATCATATCTACACGTTACTTTTTGATCATCTAATAATAATATTCCTAATGTTTGTTGCAGCACGGAAAATGAACATAAAAATACACACAACTTTTTAAAAGTTATAAAAAGTTGATTTAATCAATCAATATTCTTTCTCTTTCAAGCTAATAATACCAATATTTGCACATGTGGGAGGAGGAATGACATGTACCACATTTCAAACACTAATTTCGTCTCTAAAAGTATCAATATTCATACATTTGATAATTAAAAAACACAAAAAACATTAATATTATTTATACTTGGATAACATTTTTTAACAATTCATGTGATAATTTGTAGTTGGATAACTAAAACTTTTTAGCTAAATCTTTTGTTTGGTTTTCATTATGCTTTATTATCTTAATTAATAATAAGACTAGCCAGTAATAACAATTAAAATGGTAAAGGTATATTTATTTCACCAACTTGTTCTTTAAGTTTCGTATCATATCAGCTATCAAGTCCACTAGCAGATCCAACAGGTCCTCGTAGGCCCAGTAGAAAACCCGTAAGCCCAATAGGAATTCTTCAAAAGAAAGAAAACTTAGTGGCCCAAACATTATATATACCAATTATTAACTTTTTTATGCATTATGAGTTGTACAATATGCTTTAAGGGTTGTACCCACCTTTTGTTTTATTTTTTTTAATCTTTAATTTTTTTTATTTTAACCCAATACTTTTACATCTTTTACAATATAGCTCAATCTTTGTTTTACTTTTAAATTTAGTCCCTATACTTTTTATATTTTAGAAAATTTTTCATTTTATGTGTCGGTCTATATTTTGCGAATTAACACGCCGCAACGTGTATGAGTGATTCAGCGTTTTTACGCTTATTTTTTCCTGTTTGGCGCCCCATTGCAACAAGTTAGTTCAAGATCGACTTACTTATTGTTTTATATGTTTTATTTTTCGCCTAACAATGGTGTGTCCTTGGTGTTACTTGATATGGTTGTACACCCCGCGGCAACGCAATGAGCTTAATTATAGTTTCTTTTAATTGTTAAAAGTAAGTGATCAAAATGAACTGCTGTAAAATTTCTTATAATTGTTAAAAGGAAGTGATCAAAATTTCTTATAATTGTTAAAAGTAAGTGATCAAAATGAAATACATGCAACTTAATTACTATTTAATGATGAATTTTTTCAAGCTTAACCTAAGGTGCGTGATAATTGTAAAGATATGTTATACGTTTTAAACAATCATGAAACATTACAATATAACAATATTAAAACTTGAATAGTTTTATAGTTAGAAACAAAAATGTAACGTACTTTATTGAAACAATATTAAAATTTATCATTTCAAAAGAAGTTATAAAGTTTTACTAACATTTGTTACAACCGTTAGAATAACATCATTTTATAAAGTTTCATCGAGTGACATCCTCTAACAAATACAATGAACCTGATTTTCTTTTCTCTTTTCGGCTATGTTCTCCATACTCTCAAATCATGTACCTTAATATTTGGATAAAATCATCAATTCTTCGTAACAAAATCATCAAATTTTTTGTGCCAACAACATCACTCTCTCACGTACACGTGCATGCCTAAAACCTCTCCTATATATCCATGGATCTACCTTTGCATTTTCTTTACTCTTTTAATATACTTTTATATATGGTTGTGTTATACCAACACCCATTTATGTTATTTAGACACCCTATTGTCTCTATCTCTCTCTCTCCATGTATCTATATGTATGTATAAAAAGAGATAGAGACGATAAAATAAATTAGATGTATCAATAACATACCTCTTTATATATGTTGTGCACTAGTGAGGTCAATCTACCTAGTCCTTTTAACAGTTGTACAATAATATCTTGGTACAATCCATATATGCATAAAAGGCACTTTATACATTAGGTTTGTAGACGAACACGAACGAAGCTTGTTTATGTTCGTTTGTTTTACCCGAACAAACAAATGAACATGAAGACGTAAATGGACAGATTTTCTCGTTCATGTTTGTTTATTAAAAAAATGAATGCGTTTGTTTTCGTTTATGTTTATCTGTTAATATTTATAAACAAACAATTGACGAACATAAATGAACATAAACATGTATACGTGAACATACACAAACACCAATTAAATGTAAAGAATATCCTAAAATCTAAATATTGTCATCATCATATGTTTTGACAATGTCCAACATTGACAATATTCAAACTAAACTCTAAATTAATTTACTAATGGAGAAAACAAAATGCTGAAAAGTCAAGTCATGATGCCCTAGTTTGTCAATTATCCCAGGTTTGGTTCTAAAATATAATTGTATTGATGGACTAATGCATGATTGGCGAATTGGTATTGCTTATAACTTAAAAATATAAAGAATATATTAAAAAATATAAATGAACTAATGGAAAAAAAAACCCGAATGTAAACGAATATACATAATCGAACGTAAATAAAAGAAAGAGACACGTGTTCATGTTCGTTTTTTAAATAAATAAACAAATTTTTTTGTCAATATATGTTTATTACGGAAACAAACATAAAAACTCCCTCTCTTACGATTCACTAAATGTTCAGTTCGTTTAAATTATGAATCTCAATCACAAAGAGTGTGACCTAAGATGATAAGTTCAGTCGGCAAGAAATTAGTAGAATATCAATTTGAAGTATTATTTTTCAATAACTTATAACGAATAATAAGTAAATAAATCATAAATGACTGCAAAAAGGTATCAAAACTCACGAAACCCCCCTCACAAAACTCCAAACTCTTAAACCATCACACCACACATCCCACCCAATATGTTTTGTTTTGATAGGGACGGAAATTCCTTTGGCCAAATTATAAATCAATTTCAATGTTTGTCTATATTATTTTAATTCTATTATTGATATATAAAATATAATAAAATAAATTTGTTATTCTTATTAAAAAATAAAGAAGATGAAGTGGGTGGAAAAGGTAAAGATGACAAGAGTGGTTAGGGAGAAAGGAGGGGTTTGTTTTGTCTTGATATAAAAAAGGCATCATGCTTCCAAACAAACCAAAGTGGACCTTTCTTTCCAATTAAAAAAATCTTTTCATCCCACTTCTAATCATTAATATTACTTTAATCTAGATTTAAATATTAATTAACTAGTAATTAGTTAATTATTTTATTGTGTGTGACTCCCATAAAGGTGAAACTTTACATGGGGGTTAGGATTAGTTAGGACTTTATAAACATTCTTTTTAAGACAAGAGACTCGATCTCAATGTCCATAGATCATCAACTATAATATTAGTGCCTATTTGGTTTTTGTATTAATTATTTTATTATTATTTAAAATGCAAATAAACTGTTTCATTTTTAAAACTAGTAAAGATGTGCTTAGTATATAAGCAAATCATCATTCGATAAAAAATATGTAATAAAGTTGTTCCAAATATCAAAAGATGTTAAATATAATATGTGGTATTAAAACTAGGTTCAATGTATCTAATAGGAATTTGCACTAAAAGGATAAAAGCGGATGTTGAAGACCAAATCATGTATGTTGTTGTTAATTGTACTCCTTACTTTTGGTCTAGTAAAAATTAATTTAATTTTCATCTTTCAACCTAATTAAAATTGCAATGTATCTAGTTTCAAAAAAGAAAAAAAAACGTAAAACAATAATCACTTATATCTTGTTAGTTATTATTATAATTATTATTGCTGATGCTATTACTATTTTTTAAATTATTATAAGAAAGATTATAAATTATCCTTATCATCAAATTTAATAAAAACTTAAGTACGAAATAAATTATAAACTAACAAAAATTAAATCTTCAACTAATGTCTGCCGGCTCGCATAATTCACACTTTTATATCCCTAATGAAGTGTTTTTAATGTTATAAACACAAAAATAAAAATTATGAATCGTCTACTTTTCTCAATGTATAATAAATTTGAAGTCAGAAATGTATTAGAACATCAGAGATACCAACTTATATGAATTGAATATTAATATTGATGTGTTTCTACAATTATTTACATATATTTAAGTTGTTAGTGAACCCTTCCACACGTGTGTATAAAATGTTTGAATAAAATGACCAAAAGACTAGCGACTGGATTAACAACCGAAATTATATCATTGCAGAATTTGTGACACAAACAAATTGGTTGTAACTAATAATATATGTGAGTCGCAAATTTAATCGTAACATTTAAAAAGATAAAATCAAATGGTCATTTTTAAAAACTACAAATAAATAAGATTAAGTCATTCCGTATTCAGCAGCAAGTTTATTTTAAACAAATCAAGAAATGAAAAGCTGGTTGCAACTTTTGAATAATAAAAATAAGTCGATCTCAACTTCTAAAAAATTAAAAATACGCCGGTCATAACTGTTATAAAATTAATAAAATAATAATAAATAAGTAGAAAATTCGGTCACAACTTTTTAAAAAATAAAATAAAAATAAGCCGGGTCCTGTCGCAACTTATATAATAAAATAAAACTAAGATAAGTAAGTGGAAATTCGTAGTAATTAAAAAAAATAAAAAAAGACAGTCAGTTGAAAATTCGGTCGTAGCTTTAAAAAATTAATCGCACTAAGAATATTGAAAGAAATAAAAATACATCGGTCCCAACTTTCATTATAAAATTTTAAAATGACTAAAAATAAGTCGATAGTAATTTTTGGTCTTAACTTTTATAAGATATATAATATAAGAACTAGATATTTATGAGCAAACCGGTTGCATGTAGTCACTTGTGACTTAAATTGTAGTTGAACACTTTTGCAACTGCTTTGCAATCAAATTGAAACAGCCATAAGTTTTAGAATAGAATTTGACAATTACATTTAATTTTTCTTCAAAATGTTACTAGTGATTTTCGCTCGTATTTAAATGTTTGTAAATTATAAATATTTTTACGACCAGATGGGTGGCAGTCGCTAATTTTGCGATATTGTGACTATGGTTGCTAATTTTCAATTGTCTTTTCGTTACAAATGCCTACGCGAGTAATAGCGAGACGTATCGTTACATTTATTATTTTGATTGAGAAGCATGATAAATATTTGGGGTGTTGGTGTATGTATTATTAATTTAAAAGAACATTAAAACGGGATGTGGGAGATAAAAGAGAGAAATAGAAAAGTGTTACAGAACTAGAAAAGGAAAAAGATGAAGAGTTGATACA